>JAASGD010000630.1:0-18790 GCA_023334115.1 Globisporangium megalacanthum
CACTCTCGAAGACGGTTGGTGTCATGCGACAGGCGTTTCGTGAACGACCTCGTTTGTATCGTCAATATATAATTCAGACAATAGTCTGATTTGTCTGAGTGAAAAGTCCAATATTACAGTACATTTAGACAACTCAACGTAAAAAAGACAATATCGTCGCATTGTGTTGATTTGGATTATTCGAATCTGATTTCGGTCGCCAAATCGCAAACGATAAATTCGGAAAACGATGACCACCTTGAGCCGAAATCGTCCATACACTTTTTTGGCTGGCGGATAACACTACGGTTACTTATCCAATGGGAGTCACACCTACACCATCTTGATCACAACATAAACGGCTACCTGAACATGTGCATTACAGTCGTGAAGCCTCGTCGTCTTGATTTGAGTTTTTCACATTTCTGCATTTTACGCAAAATTCGGCCTGGTTGGCTCAGAGACTGGGTGTTAACAACATAGAGAGGTCGCCACAGGGAGAACTCCTATTAACAGAGCGCGCTGCGTCATTCAACACTATTTACAAACGTACGACCAAAGGTTATCGTTGCTCGTGGCAACGCTAAGCCCTGCTGAAAGCTATCGCGTTGCGAATATTCGCGTAAGTTTTAAAAACTTCGTTAAAGCTTCGTTTGAAACTTCACAGTGGACACCCGCCACTCGTTTTGCAAACTCATTCGCGAATTCGCCGGGTAAAGAACAGTCAACCGGGCATCAAGTGCAGTGGACGAGACGTGACGATGGGATCGGACAGCGATTTCGTGCCATCTGAGCACTCTGAAAGCGACGAGGCGTGGGAAACGGCTTGCGAAGACGGAAGAAGCGGGGAGAGATCAAGAAAGCGACAACCAGCAAGTCAACGCGCCAAAGGTAAGAGCTGGGTGCTCGTACTGGCATGTTTGGGGAATTTGGAATGACGCCGACATGTTTGTGTGTGTGCAGGTCGACCGTCTCCGAGATCGAAGAAGGCGAGGACAAGCAGAGCGCGAGGTGAGAGTGCACATATGACAGTGTTGTCGCGGACTTGAGGAATTTGACGAGACTGTGTTTACGCACGCGTGTGTCTATGTGGGTGGTCATGTGCGTGTGTGTGTCACTAAGTAACGCAGGCATCCGTTTGAGAGAGAGCCAAGACATCGCAAACGAGCCAGACGCTTTCGTGAGCACGCGGCAGGTGGTGACTGGCGACACGGAAGGTCCGACATGTGGTGTAACACTGTGTGGGAAACTCGTCCTAATGTGTTTGCGTTGCTCTGCGTGCCTTGTTCTGTCTGTATTGTGTCTACGTGTGTGTGTGATCGCTGACTTAGACAATAGCTGGCGACTCGAGAACGCCCGCAATTCCGAGTCAGAACCGGAAACCGAGAAGCCAAGCGACTGGACGCCACGCTGTCGGAGAGGGAAAACGTGGAACGAACGCGTGGCAATTGCGCGGTCTACTCGAACGGTGGAGAACCTTCTTCCAGCGTTCCCCGAGCGGCAGTACGACACATTGGCTTAGCTCGAAGACGAGGTTGCGCTCTACGAGGATGTGCATCACGTGCTCTTTCGTGTGCGCAGCTCTCGGCTCACTACAACACACAACAGGTCGAACTCATCCTCTACAGTGATCTTAACCTCGCGAAATGTATCGAATGTACCACTCATGATGTCAATATTTTCTCTTTCTGTTCACGTATTGCAAGCCCAAGGCTACACTCATCCCCAAGCGATTCGAGCACGTGTTCAAGGACTTCTTTTGCACACATGGCTGCTATCAGAGTTCGCGAAGCAAGGGAGACCTCAACTAGTCCTCTCGTTATCGAGAGTGCGTGGCCCGTTTCACGGGTACAGTGAAGAAGGTCTCCGGAATCCGCGGGGTGCCGTCGTGGAAGGTGGTGATCTCGCGCCAGGTCCGTGTTTTGATGGCGCAATGACAACGCGAGAAGTGTGCTCGCAAGGCTGACATATACATGAGTATGTTGGTCAGACGCGCACACACAATCACGCCACCACTCAAAAATCTGCGGATACTTACCTTGGGGTGGAAGGTCTGTCTCAAGACGCTCCGGTGGTCAGTGGCGTGGCACTCGTGGCATACACGAACGCTCCTACGAAAGTGACCGCATCCTACATTACGAACGAGACCTGTACGGCAACGGATGACACGCGTGGCAATGACAATACCAGTGGATGCAGGTCCTCTCACACTTTCTTCAGGCAGGAACATCACGAGCCAGCAAGTGCGAAATCTGTAGCGCCGACTCACAGTCGTTCAAGAGCCCGAGGAACGACTCCGGAGTCTTCTCCAATCTTTTGTTCAGACTCCAGGGAACGACGCCTTGCTGATCCAGGTCAAAGTGTACGTGGCCGTCGGCATTGCGCTGCAGATGGCCGCACAGAATGAATGCTTTGCAGAGTGGGGTGACTGTAGTCATGGGTGGACCTACTCGACGAACGACCTTTGCTTTCACCTCGATAGAGCTCCTGAGGACAAGCAACGTTAAACTCAGCAACGGTAACTACAAGACAACGCGAAGTGATACAAACTTTGTTCGTGTTGTAACGCATGATGCGTGTTGTGCAGGTAGCCTTCTTGTTACATCTGCCACTGGTCAAGGAGTTCCTGTGATCGACTTTCTGGCTGCCAACGAGAAGCTGGAGACAGTGCGGGCGATCATGGACTTCTTCAAGGAAAAGAACGCGTCGTGGCTGAACGTGAAGAGCGTGGTCATCAACAAAGATTACCCCGAGTGGAGAGTTCTGGAAGACGTGTTCCCTGCAGCAAAAGTGCTCCTTTGCGAGTACCACGCGGTTACGTGCTGGAAGAAGCTCGTACAACGACTCCAGTAACCCCACCGTCAGCACACGAGAGGAGCTGATCGGTATCTTTGGAGAGATAGTGTTCGCGTTGCTGATGCTCGGAATGACATCTTCCCTTTGAAGCGCCAACCACACAATTACTTGTTTGTGTTGGTATTGGCAGACATCACATCAACGGATACGAGAGTGTGTACGAAGAGTTTGTTGGCGCGTGCAAGCTGAAGTGCCCGGAGCTACCCGAGTATTCCACAAAGAACTGGAAGAACTGCCCCGACATGTGGGCCACCCACCTACGCTCACGCTACATTTCTGCTGAGAACTCGATTACAAACCGGATCGAGGCACACTGTCATCAGCTCAAGGTCATGACAGGACGAAAGCCGACCATCAACAGAGCGGTGGCAGGGATTTTGCTGCACCACGCTGGTATCATCTGCCAGCTTGAGTAAGTACTCAGCAGATACGCAGTGAAGGCGAGGCAGATGGGCATGATTCCCCATTTCCTGCAACACGTGTCTGGCGTCAGGAGCGACTTTGCATTGGAGAAGCTCGTGAGCCAATACGAGCTTGCGACGACCCTGTTGAAGGAGGCGACACTGCAACAGCCCGTAGGCTCGGAGACGTTTCGCTGGGATGTCCTTGCGCTCGGGCGACAGTACGTAGTCGATGACCTCGAGTGGGAGTGCACTTGTGCGTTGTTCACTTCGTTTGGGATTTCGCGCCAGCACATCATGATCATTGCGCGAGACGGACACGGTTAGCTTCCACGATCGTCGATCGCGCTCCGTTGGTCACTTAAAGGAGCGGCAGAGATCTCTCGTACCTTTGCAACCACACTGGCGTCTATCATCGCGTCGGCGATGGTGGTGAGACTTCGAGGTGACACGGCAACGTACGGACCAGCAGCGACGCTAACGACTGGTTCAGCAACGCAAGACCTCAATTCGGCAACGCTAAGTACGGTTAGTGGATCCTCATCCTCGTCAGTTCCCAGTTCGAATGTGTTGGGCGGCTCAGCTCGAAAGGTGTGCTTTGTGCGGCTCCATCGGCGGGATCACGCTGAGATGGTAGAGCTCTCATCAGCGGAGAAGTATCGCTACGCAAAGGCAGCTGTCGACCCTCTGCTGGAGCGCCTGGCCAACCTGTGGACAGCAAACCTTTGGGCGGAGCTGCACGGGTTGGAGAAGTTGGTGAGCGATCTGGCGACGTGTGGTCGCGAGGACACGGAGTCCGCAGCAAATGAGCGCGCTGATGCCAGCGTCGGCGATGCCGAGGATGTTCGACAATCGTCCGCGGAGGAAGGACTTGGTGAAGACTTCGAAGCGCCGCTCGGAATTACCCCGCGATACCTATCTTACACAATGGACTCCTAGATCTCCCATCCAGACCTCGGCCTTTCGGAGCTCTCGCAAAGGTTCAGCAGCAGCAACACCATGAATCGGACCGAGAATGTTGGTGCAAGTGAGAAGCCCGAGAGCAAGACTGTCGAAATATCCGCGACAGTGGCGACGGATGCAGACAGCAGTGAACCTTTTGTGCGCGACTGCTGTCATTTGCGAAGAAGCTAAGCCTTCTCCTGTCTCTGAAGCTACCAGCGACAGTGTCGTACCTGCTCTCGCGGTTACGTCTGCTCACAACGTTGACATCATGAACCTGCCGCCGCCCACCCCGCCGAACAAGTCCCAGAAGCAGTTAACCCAGTCCAAGAAGCAAGCGTATCAGTGGCTGTCAGTGATTCAGATGCCGAAGACCGTTCCAGTCACCATCTGCACTATCGTGGACTGGGCTCTTCGCACACCGGATGTCGAGACGGTGATGTCGATCATTGACGCGTACCCTCTTGCACTGACGGCGAGCTTCCTCGCAAGCCGGTCAGTCAGGACGAAACGCGATCGAGTCAACCCCGCAGGCTACGACTACAACTTTGTCACCCCAATGCGCTAGTGACAAAGCTGGAGTCTGCAGTCGCCGACGAAGGACAGAAGCAAGACCGAGCGCACCGTCTGCATGCTCGTTCTACATGCAAATATGGCGACGACGAACCAATCACTGAGCAACTGGACTGCAATGACGAAATCTCGCTCACCATCTCGCCAGACAAGGCGTGGTTCTCAAGGTAAGCGTGTCGAAGTTGCTACTGGAGGTCTCGCGTTGCCGAGTGTTAGCGTTGCGTCGAGCGTTTTACCGTTACTATCTGCAGTGACGTCAGAGCTCATTCGTGTGATGCGCATCCTGTCAAACTTGTTCTTCCGTTCGCTGCTAGCCTGCCTGTACGTGTACAACCTATGAAACTACTACGACGCCAAGAAGACGTGCACCGTGTGGGTTGCCGACTGCGAGTGGCTACGACAAGGCTGGGGAAATGTAAACGGGAAAGAACGACCGATTCGACGCTCAATGGAGCTGTTCGCGGCGGAGACCTCCTCCGAATTTGCCTCCACGGTAACGCTGCGAAAGTTAAACCAGCGCATGGCAAGCGAGGTGCTCGCAAAGTTCACGACTTCGGCGTTAACCACGAAGTTCAGGCTGCTCTCCAATTCGCTGTCGTTCCTCTTTCAAGAGGTCGTCGGCTACGCTGCACGCAGTCAGATACTGAACGACGTGGTTGTGAACTCGTGCTGTCAGCTGATTTGCGATAGCAACCCGCGCAGTCTTCTGGTCATCACGTACGCCTTCGCCGGTGGCACTCCACCCAGCCCGAGACAGCGAAGACCCACTGACGCGCTCGCCGCAACTGGAGATGTGATTGACATCTCTGCAATCCTGTACGTCGTCATGCCCGTGCATCTTTTCGGTGTCCACTGGGGTGTTGGTGACACGCGATTGAGCTACCCAGACACGATTACGTGCGATCTCTACGAATCTCTTGCTCAACCACAGTACAAGAGCGACCTGGAAGACGCGTGGCGCAAGAATGTGATGCCGTACCTCAAGCGCTGGCACACTGCGTTTGGAGTCGACACACCGTTTCCGCGGTCGGCAATCAACTGGTGTACCAAACCAGTGCGCCCGGACGGCGTCTCCTGCGGCGTACTTGCTGTGGGGTTTGCGTATTCCTCCATTGCCGACTTCAATGAATGGCAGACATCAGCAGTCGTGATTCCTGCTGAAGAGAGCATCATGTGATTGAGGATTGTCTGGATGCTTCTGTGCGCAACTGTACAAGTTCAGGCGGCGAAGAAGGACCCAGCACTTCTGGAGGCGCACGTGAAGCTCAACTATAGCCTCTTTGAGACGCACGCAACAAGCACGTAATGAAATACATCCATGTTCACATATTGCTGCATCAGATGCTCGTACGTGCTATTCACAACTGACTGGGAACAGACTCCGTACGACCCCGGTCTTGAACGTAGAGCACCGCTAGACGCGGCCACCTCCGTCGGCTGTTGCAAGTCTTGCCGCACGTCTTGAAGAAGGTCTTCAGTCTCAAAGTGCATCTCCTCCAGCAACGCCGCCACCTTCTGCAGGTGTTCTTCCAGCGCCCCCAGCGCTGATATCCGCGATCGGATGAGCTGTACTCCAAGCCGCGCGCCATCCGCAAGTTGTGGTGCTGTGGTACTGGCCAAGCCGGATGCGTGGCAGCTGCACGTACACACGCTGGTCCGACAGGTGGGCCTTCTCATGTGTGACTTGTGCGATTGAAGATCGAGTTGTGACTTTGCAAAGACGGAGTGATGACGAGTGTCCCGAGATCCCGAACAAGATGTGAGATGCCGTCCCAAATTCCTGAACGTGTGTATGTCCTGTTAGTTCCGATTGTCGTCAGAATCCTGTTTTTAGCGGTTATATTCGCGCACGTCACACTCACGTCGAAATAATCTAATGTAAATACTGTAATACATGAGACTCACGAATTCTACATTTTTATTTCGTAATTATATCCCTCTCTCAGGAATATAATTATTTTTCGTAGTACTCGTTAATGTTGTGCTATCATAAGCGTTGCTAACTATATCACGGTATATCACGGTATTTCAGTTATGTGTTCGAAATCTGTTGCTTTAAGCCGTTAACCACTCAACTACCAATCTTGTACAATACAAGATGTGTAAGAATCGGATCTTGTATAATACAAGATCCAAAGGTGTCTACAAAAATTCGTGGCCGAGCATACTTAATTCATATGCCAATTTTAGCCGAGCCAAGACTGTTGTCGCCAAATCGTCGTGTTTTGAGATGGCTCGGAGGGAAGCGGATATAGAAGGACGTTAGCCAAAGAAAGACGGATGGACGGGTGGATGAGATTCAGTCTTGCAAATCTTCCACCAACCGCCTCCAGTCTCTCATTTTCGAACTCACCCACAAGCGCACACGCCGCAGGATCGCGCGCTGGCAACATGCAGCGTCGCAGCAATGATCGACGGAACCAGATGGAGCGAGAAGCCAAGACTGCACCCCCCCCAACGACGGTCGCGTGTCCGCGCCAGATCTGACGCGTCGTGTGACGTTCAGGTGCGAGCTCATCAATCTATGGTCTTTCTATGTGTTCTATGAATGTGAAATGCTGATGCTGTGCGTTGGGAGCTGTGGTGCCGTTCTCGCATGCACGGATGGACAGCACGACGAGCACCCGGCCGAGGGGCTGCCGCGCTCGATTCACGCTGGCGCTATGATTGGCCCGACGTACTGCCAGACCCACGCCCCAAGTCGAAGGAGTCGACATTTTTGTTGAAGAAGCGGCGCTACATGAGTTCAACGCCAGCATGCGAGCGATGTCGCCAGGATCGACGCAGTTGACTCACGAGGCTTCGGATCCTAGCGAAGATGCCGCTGGCACCCAAGAGTGCGACGATCACGTGTCTGACAGCGCCGTCGAGCCTGTTGTGAGTGTCGAGCGCGCCGTGCAGCCTGATGCGAGCGTCGAGAGCGACGAACACGCGTCTGTGAGCGGCGAGCACACGTCTGTGAGTGTCGAGAGCAACGGAATCGCGTCCGAGAGCGTCGTGACCGGCGAAAACGCGTCCACGAGCGTGTCGGGGCATGTGTTGAGCGTCTCGGAGCCAGTTTTGAGCGTCCCGGAGCCAGTTACGAGAATTGCGAGCGTCGAGGCGCCTGTTACGAGTCAAGACAGGTCGTCGAGTCGTTGAAGTCAGCCGACCGCTGTTGGGACGCGTAGCAGACGGACTGCGCCACCCCGACCTGCACAGGTCGAGAGGCAACTTGCAGATGCGTTCGACTTATCAGACAGCAACTCGAGGACGAACCCACATGATCGACGCCCGCCCTACTTCCAAATTTGCGCCGTCCAGCGCAAGCGACCTTTCGGTCTTCGGCTCAAGATCAATACCCAACAGGCGACTCTTCGCAAGAGCGTTGGGCCGCGTGACCATGCCACGCGACGAAGAGACGGCAGATCCAGGCGGCGATGAGCACCGCACCGCAGAGGATGAAGCTGGACATTTCCGCGCAGCACCAGTGGGTGGAACTCCCGATCTACCGGCGCAAGGCTAACAAGCCCTTCAGCAGGCAAGCACGTCGCGCGACGAGCAGTAGGATGCGAACCCGGAAGTTTCGCAGACTGCTGAATCGGCAACCGACGCATAGCACGAGCATGCGGAAGGACCAGTCAGCCCGATCAGCTCCCCCAAGGGGGACAGTGCAAATGACAGGGCCGTGTCGGCCGATCCAGCAATGAAGGCGTGCGAGAGAGCCCCGGAGACCAAGCGACGTGGCACTGGGGCGATCGGCGGGGGTTCAAGATCCCGAACAAATACAGTGGACATGCCCGCAAGGAGGCGAAAGCGTCTGTGGCAGAGGCGCACAACACCGGCAACCGCGGTCCTCACAAACAGCAGCACGAGACTGTAGGTGGATCCCGACAGAGTCGGAACACCTCACCAACCAAGACGACTTGGTCGAAGGCTGGGGCAGCGAATCTCCGGCTCAACTTCTCTGGGAAGAAACCCGCCGAGGAGCAAGGCAGTCGACATGAGGCCGACAACTCCTTGGATGACGAAGGAAGCGAGGGCGAACCCGAAGACCTTCATAGTGTACGAAACGGCACGCGCGACTTATCGGCATCGGGTCGACGGTCAGCAGCGTGCGGTGACCAAGCTGGAAGTCGAAACGCTGCGCGTGGGCCTGCGGCAAGATCGACCTTGAAGAGCCCCCAGCTTTTCTCACAGAGACGCACGTGAGGAGAGAACGCGACCACTTCTTGCACTTCCACCGGCAGCACCAGAGCTACCGGCTCAATGCTACGTTGCCGGTTGAGTTCACGTTGCCAGGGGTGGGTACCAGGAGTCACTTCTGTCACGTGCTTCTTCATGCAAGTGAAGAGGGGTCTACCCAGAACCAGAAGGCACTGCGGCTTCTCAAGGACGGCCCGTTGATCGAGTGCGATGGCCGCTCACAAATCGTCGAGTTTCGCTTTGTTAAGCGGACGGTTCGCGATCGATGGACAGGCTAGACGCTCGCCTTTCCGTGGGGTGATTTCACGCTACTCGTGACGGACGCATTGGTTGCCGTGGAAGAGAGCTTTGGCTTCGGCAGAGGCGCGCGCGATCTGTTGTACCAGATCCACCTTCTTGGACGAGGCGACATGATACCGGCACTAGTGCGAGAACTGGTCCGTAAAGCATCTGGCGTGGAACCGATGGAGGTGCGGTCGAGAGAGCTGTTCAGATGCCACATTCTCGCGCCACACGCGTGGATTGTGACCTTTGCGACGAAAACATGTCCGGGACCAATTGCAGGCAAACGGGCATTTAAGTTTACCCGGGGCGGAGCCGGTGACATGGTACTAGTGCACCACCCCCGGGTGGCTCGGCGGTTCCCTTGCACCCCCTGTCTGAGTATCACACACTTCCGAAAGGAGTGCAAGGAGGCGAACACGGCGGCAGCCATCGCAAAGAACGCGTTCGAGGTCAACCTTGACGCACAAGACGTCACGGAAGGGAAGATGGACCCATTGAATGGCATGCACGGCTTTAAACGGCACTTGAAAAAGCTCCGTAAGCTGCATGCACCGCAAGTTGCGACCCGTTTTCGCACAGAGAAGGAAGCGGAACGAATCCAGAAGGCGAAGGCGGCGTCCAAGTCGGTGGCGACAGCTGCCTCGGCAACAGCTCTAGCACGAGCGAAACCACGCGACTCTGGCAAAGCTGACCGAGCCGTGGCGCGTGAAACTGCTGAACGCCACAACCAGCATGCCTGGGTGACGGTCAAGATCCGGGAAATCTGGATTGGCCTGTTCAAGTCAAACACGGCTCGCCAGTGGGAAGACAGCACCTGTAACCGGGCGTTCCTGAGTTACGCAGCACAGATAGAGAAGAAGCGTGCGAGAGCACCTTCCGCAAGGATTCCAGCCATGCGAGACAGAAGAGGAAGACTTGGAGTTCTTGGTTCCAAAAAGGAGAGTGATATTTATGAGGTTCAGTGTGATTCCACCCGATGGGTGTGAATGTCTAAAGTTTGTACGTCCTATACTAAATCTAAGATACCTGAACTATGGTTGGCTCTGGGAGCTCAAATGCACTGATTAGTCTAAATTAGGGAATATTTAGCCAATGGCATGCTCAGTCGGCGAGACTGGCTTTAAATCAATTTGCGCGGACTGTTGTCCTGCATAGTCGGGTTATAAATGATATCCTCGGCGTGTACCACCGTTACAGAACCGAGGCGCCAGCAAACCCAGCGGCGGCACCGCCGCAATTCCCAGACGACTTTGCAGCAGTGGACGGGAATGCCGATGTCGAAGAAGTGAAGGAGGTGGTGTAGAACCAAGACGCCGGGGAAGAAGCCACGGGCATGTAGGTCGAATCCCCGGGTCCTGTGGGTCCACGCTGAGACGAAGACGCTCCCTGAACATCAGACGCCAGAAGACCGAACCGAGCAGCAGCACGTACAGCAAGACTCAGAACCTTAGTTGATGGACGTTGATGGCGACGGTGCAGGCAAAAATCGAGTGCAGAAGCGAGGGCGAGCGCCGACGATCAACCAGGAGTGCATTTCTTCTGACAAGTTGCCGACGCGACAGGCGCGCGCCAATACATGCAGCGAGCGGTGGGGCCGCGAGGACAGGGGTGTTCAAGCACGACAACGTCGACCAACTCCACAAGCGAGAAGGCGACGAGTCCCTCGACGCAGCTGACAATTCAGCACTTTTTCTCACCGGAGCCAAGGTCGGGCAGTGTGGTGAGCACTATTCGGGCTTCGGCCGCAAAGGGTCCAACAGTGGCGACAGCGGAGGCATTGGCGCTGGCGCACGGACAAAATCCTGCACCCGAAACTCCTTCGGAAGAGTACGAAGAACGCAAGTCCAGCGAGACGGAAGACATCCGCTCGAGCGTCCGAGACGGGCACCGAGCGGCAGATATGACTGGGGGGGTGACTCGCAGCTGTCAGCACCTCCTGAGGCAAGCCCTCCTCACCCTCACTTTCCAGGGAGGCGTGAACCTGCAACACTTGCCCATTGGCTGCAGTCGCTGGAGGCTCGGCTAGTCAATGTCCCGGCGAACGGTTCCTGCTTCTTTTACGCCCTTCACACTGTGAAGGGCGTGACCTTCGGTACTCGAACCTCCGTGGGAGCAAGCTTCATGTGCGAGAGGCAACGTTCTACCACCGTCAAGTGATTACCATGCTCGCAGTAAACTTTGAAACCTGACTCTCTCGCGGTTTCCTGAACCTATGTAAACTTCGTGCGCGGTACGCCCCTAGCTTCACGGCATGAACACGACGAGGTGATCCCGATCATCCGCAACTTCTTGTTTGCCTCGGCGTCCATGTCGGTGACGCATAACCTCAGCCGGCAGTACTGGTTGGGTACCGAAGAACTCGTGGCGGCAGTCTGGTATCTTAGGGAGCCACTGTGCATCATGGATTTGCTACCGTCGAAGACCGTTCACGTCCAGATGTACTTCCTGGACGTCGTCGATGGGTTCAGCACAGAGTCTGGTGAGTGCATCCGAATCCGCTGACTCGACAGTGCGACCGCGCGGCATGTCCTGCGGACTCAGCTGAATTACAGGGTGGCTCCACTGGTACTCGCTCTCCACCACGCAAAGGTGGCGGCCACTACTCCGGGGTACGCATTGCACCGGATTGCTACACGGCGTGGTATGAGATCGTCGAGAAGGGCGACACGATGGCGTACCGATTATGAGTGGCCCATAACTCGCTCGGCATCCTGTGTTTTTGCTGTGGACGCCGGCTACCGCCCCGGTGGCCAAAGATGATGAGATCGAAGACCCTGACTACTTTCCCAGTCCCAGCGAGGCTGGCTCGTCGCAGCAGATGCAAGACACCTTGCTGACACAACGGCGGACAACTCTCTAATTGGAGCCTCTGAGTCAGTTGCTGTGCCAGCAGCGGACGACACACATGCCAATGGTGGGTAGGACGTCGTGGATCTCCCGACAGGGTATTCCCAGGATTCTGATTTTGATATCGAAGCGACACGCGCGGCGCAGAGCCGACCCAAGACCCGGCATGGGTCGGACACAGACCAAGGTCGCACTCCTACGACGCACCTCACGGCGGCGGCGAATCAGGTGCTCTTAACCCAACTGGCACCAAGGCAGGATCTATGTGGCATCGCCCGTACGGCACATGATCGTCTCTTGGCTACGAACAAGGCGGCGGCGACCATGTGGTGCAGCCAGCGAGCGTGGACATCGCCAAGCTCTGGGAAGCGTACTCCCAAGACGGCGGAGGAAGCACTCCACACCAGTCGAGATATTTTGGCAGGATGGTGCTCGCTACTCGCGCGCTTGCCGTATCCTGAGCTCGCGCTGGCCATGATAGACAAAGCTGACGTGATCCACATCAGCAAGGCTATCCATATCGACGTGCGCATACCCTTGATCCACGGCCAGTTGTCGGTCGCGCGAAGCAACCTGAGCTCCAGGTGGCTAAGCGAGTGGAGTGCGGCACTGATGGCTGAGACTGATGTCGACCAACTTTACCTGCTGGCGCACAGTGCGAACGGGTGGCAACGAGCGCTCAAGGACGCGGACGATGTTCGTTTCGTCACACGTACTCTGCCGCAGGTCAAGACAGATGACTTCTGCTTCTTGGTGGCAGTAGTATCCACCTGCAGTGGCATCATCCCAGATGCATGGGGCGGTGGGCTGTGCATCGACTGCGCCATTGCCTTTCTCCGGTGGCTCAACAACACGGCACACCAATCGCGCGCACGAGATGTACTGACGGAGCTACGGTGCGCCAAATGGGCTGAGTTGAGAGTCATGTTGGCAGTAGACAACACGGCCTCTTATGATGTGGTCCAACGCGAGGAGGCGGTGGCGGGCGATCATTCACGCTCATCGCTGCCGTCGCCTTGACGCTACTAAGGGCTCCTCAACGAAGCCCCAGGGCTGGGAGATTACCACCCAACTCCAAGCTCGCTACGGAGCAGTAGCGAGTTATTTGATGATGACGCCTCAGCAGGCAGCGATGGCGACGGGAGACAGGTGGATGACCTCAGTGCACTGCATTGGGGGCAGCGCGGAAGAAAGAACAAGAGCACGAACAAGGGGCAAGCTGGCCGAGCTAAGCACAGTCAACATTCTCACTCAGAATGTTCGAGGCTTTGCTGGCCAGCGTCGGGTCTTCACGGACTGGATGGCGGCGTTCAAAGACAAAACGGCTGGCGGGATCATTGACTTGGTAGCAAGAGACTCACGCTGGGGACCTGGCTGCACCAGCGCTGGGAGAACGATACGCAGGTGGCAGGGGCCTCAGACACAAAGAAGGCCGGAGGCCAATGTCATTCTGGGTGCCCGGTACTGGACGAGCGGGCGGAGTGGGTGTGCTAGTTCACCCCCACACTCGTCTCCAAGGTGTGAGGCCGCTACAAAAAGAAGCGTGATCACCTAACTTCTGTGCAGTCGAGTACTTAATTCGAGGCCAGGTCTGGACGATGGCTAACGTCTACGCGCCTTGTGACAAAGGGGAGCAGGAGGCGCTGTTCCAGAGCTTGGAGTGCCTGAGGGCGTTCGCTCCTAGACTACTACTCACCGGCGGCGATTTCAACTCAACCCAGTTGCCGGAACACGACAGAACGTGGCACACAGGTGCCGCGCACCATGTGTCGTCGGCACTTCAACATCTGCTAGATCAAATCTTGCTGGTGGACACGCTCGCGGCCACGATGAGGGCTGTGAACCGAGCAAGATCTAGCTGATTTCCGGGCAGCCCACCATACGTACCGATACACGCTGGCACAAGGGGAAGCAGCTTCGAGCCACTTCGACAGATGGTACATAGCGGCACAGAGTATACAGTGGGCTGTGTCCACCGATGTTCGCCACGCCGGCGGACGCTCGGACCATGATGGTGTAATGCTGCGACTTGCGGACCCCACCATCTCGAACAGGATGCGCGCGCGGAAGAAGGCGTACCCGCCGCTGTCGCACTGTGCAGCGGCAGTAACAGCCGCATAAAAGCGTATGGTCGGGCAGGAGCCAGTGCGACAAGGAAGCGACGCTGTCGGTCGTTGGGACGCACTGAAAACCGAGCTACGCATTGCGAGCTTTACGATAGCGAGAGCATCGATCCGGACGCGGGCTCGTGGCGCCAGGCAGCAGGTTCGTCGTCTACGAGTGGCGTTGCGATCAGCGATCACTTTGCTGGCGCAGCCGACGCCAGCCTCGGTCGACTCGATATCGACAGCGATGGAGCGCCTGGCAGTGTATCCCGCTAGGAGAATCACGATGCTTCGCACGGCGATAGTAGATGCCAATGCAAGTCGGCGATAACTCCAACGACAGGCGACATTTGCCCTCTATGCACGCGGCTCGGCGAACCAAGTGAAGACCTTCTTCGCCCGGTTCTCGGTAAATTACGGACCCCGCCAGCCGCTACACATCGGGGTAGCCTCACCGGGGTACGCCACGAATCCGAGAGGACCCGCGAACGCACTCGCGAGAGACTGGGAACCGATCCTGAAACAAAACGGACAGACCCATCCAAAGTGGCAACACGGTTCGATGAGGCTCCAGCACTAAAGCTGGGGCTGGGCTTTCGCGATCTGGTGAAGCCTGTGACGGAGACAGAGGTCGGAGTCGCGATCGCGCATCTGGCGGTGGGTAAGTCGTGTGGCCCAGGCCGCATGGCGAACGAATTCTATCGCGACCACACGGACGAGCCCCAGCCGCCTCTTGCGGCACTCTTTATGGGCAACCTGACGTCTGGGCGATCGCCTGAGTCTTTCTCCAAAGCCGAGGTCTATTGCATACCGAAGACGGTACGCCCGCTGTCAGAACTCGACTGTCGACCTATAACATAGTTGAATGGGGACTACAAACTGTTCTCAAGGATACTGGCAGCACGGCTCGGCGGGTACATGGGTGGACTCGTGCATGAGACGTAGCATGGGTTCGTCCCCGGATGAGACATTCACGACACACTGGACATACTAGAGGCGGTACGAGCCTTGGTCGAGGCAGGGCACGCGTCGCGGGCTCTGACGGTCATCATGCTCGATTTCCGCAAAGCCTACTATTCGCTTGATTGATGGTTTCTCAGAGCTGCGCTACGACACCACTGCTTGCCCGACAAGTTCGTCGTCGCGGTGATGGAGCTACACGCGCGAACGACAGCGTTTTTCTTGCGAACGGATTCGAACCATGTGCTGCCCGCCTGGACAACGAGTTACGGCAGGGGTGCCCTCTCGCACCCTTCCTTTTCGTCTTGGCACTTGACTCGCTGTTCAGGCGGGTCCAAGCGCATTCTGAGGCAAAGGGAGTACTGATTCCAAGCCAGGAAGGGCCGCGACGGGTACCCATCGCCGGGTACGCAGACGACGTGGCGCTCTATGTGAGCAATCCACACGAGGGGCACACAGTACTCGGCCTGGCTCGTGAGTTTGGAGACGCTTCGGGTCTACGTCTCAACACGGAGAAGTGTGTGGCTGTCTGCCTGCATCGCGACGGTCGCACTGAGCAAGGGGGACAGAAGGGAATCAAGCTGGTTTCACTGGCGGCATCGGTTCGGTACCTGGGAATACAGGTGCCGAGCGAGACACACAGCCGCAGCGTGTGGGAAGGGGTGACCAGATCAACTCAAGTGCACTTGGTGCTGGCCCGGGACAAGACCACGGTCGTACTACAAAGAGCAGAGCTGGTGAAGGCGATTGCGATGCCGAAAGTCGCCTTTGTCGCCAAGCACACGCCACTGCACGCGGGGACAGTCACGCGGATCCAAGCTTGCATCAACCGGTTCGTCTGGACCGGCTGCTTTGACACATCAGGTCGGCGAGGAGGCCGAGCGCGGGTCAGCATGGAGGTCAGCCAGCTCCCGCGAGCAGACGAAGGGTTCTCAGAAGTCAATGTCCGCGATTGGCTTGGCCACAGCTCGCGCAAGACGGCTACCTGGTGGTCGGAAGGCCGTACAATCTTGCACACGGCGGTTGGGCAGATACTGGCATGGCCACGGGAGATCCGTACCGACGGAAAACCGCGGTGCATCTCCCCGATTGACACCGACTCCGCTGCGACGGCGCGGCGGCGGCTAACGCATTGGTACCGCGGGGTCGCCATGATCTGATACGCGTTTGGCGTCTCCAGGGGCCGCACAGAGAGGGAAGGGATAGCGGAGTTACTCATGTTGATCCAGAGAGCCCGTACTGAAGGGAGCTGGGAGGGCGGGTGGTGAACGAGGGACTACATACCCTGGCTTCCTGAGCTCAGAGCCCTGAGACTGTTGCACAACGAAGACAGGCGAGCGCTCCTCCGCGATTGGGTGCCGCTGGTGTATCTTCGTGGAAGCGGGTTGCTGCTGAGGCTTTCTGGACCTGACGGCACTTTGGGAATGACCTCCCAGTTTAGGGGAGCGGGCGTCCTTCACGATATTCTCGAATGGAAATGGACGGCGCAGTGCGCGTTGGCGTTAAGGTGCACAGCACAGGGATACCCACTCCTGCAGAAAGCAGCAGACCAGTTCCTTTACCTTTGTGACCTCGCCGTAGCGAACTTCCCTGGTCTTTTACACCGTCCGCCCCACCGGCGAGCATTGCGATGGCCCAACAAACAGAAGACATCTGGACGCTGGGGGCAAGAAGCTGTGGGTGGTCCCTGTGGCCCGAGCGGTACCCGGCTCCGGGGCGGAACGTTGGTGAGCTCTCCTCGACAGGTGACGTGGACGCACTACTGTGGCAAGTGGCGAGACAGGTCGAAGCATTAAAAGCGGACTCGGATGCACCCACACCCGCGGCTGACTCGAGTGGTGACACCATGGATCGTGTCGATCGACCCCCGGTCTGGCATGGACACGATCGTGGGGAGCCGGGTATCCGACTCCAGTACACGTAGGCGAGCCCTGGGAATGGTGGCTGATCAAAAGTGGAAGTGGAATGCAGAGCACCCGACGATTGCCGCCGCACTCGACGCGGTCTCATGGACTGATTGTCTAAAGATGAACGGCGCGACGACTGGCCTCTGCATGCGGTACCATCGTCTCAAGTCGTGGAAGGTGGCCGCGTGGGCGACGTCGCGAGGGTGCCCGGGGTGCCCAGCACATGAGTGTGACGGCGAACGTGGGAACTTAGCGCTTCATACCTACTGGACGAGCCCGATCGCGGTACGAGCATGGGCGGCGCTCGTCGGACGGTGGCGGACAGTTGCACGCCTCCGTCATCCGTACGATAGGCGGACTGCCACTGACGAGGTCATTAGGGCTGTTTTTGGTCTCAGCCTGCCTCGGTTGGATAAACATTACTGGGTAGATCCCAGCTGGGGAGACCTGTCGGATCCAGCAGCAGCGCAGGTGGTACAAGCCACCGCTTTGGTTGCACACGAGGTCGCGCAAGAGATCTCGCGGGTGCATGTGCTGGCTGTGCTACGCGTGATAGATGAGACGAAGCGGGAGGCACGCTTGCATGCGACGGGCAGATGGAGTCCAGCAGCGCTCACGTGCCGGATTGACGCGGCTGTGTGGACATCAGCACGGACAGCACGTGTGCGACTGTTGATGGATGTGCATGATGAGCAGCATCAGTCTTAAAGCGTTGTCGGTCCTCGCTGGCCAGCTACACGGAGGGCGGCTTCCCTGTGTCAACACCACGCACCTCGGCGCGGAGAGCCACTTGGTGTTCTATGACGGGGTCTTGCGCGGTAACCCCGGTCCAGGAGGGTCTGGGGCGGTCATCGCTCGGGTTGACGCGAGTGTAACGGATGACACTCTCCGTTGGGCGGCCTGCATGCCATACGCGGGCAAAGGGACGACAAACATCCAAGTGGAGTACAGCGGCATGTGCACTGGCTTGGAGACAGCTGCGCGGCTCCGATTGAAGGAAGTTGTGGTCATCGGTGACAGTCAGCTGATCTTGACCCAAATGAAGCGGCTCAAGCCGCCGCGGAACGTCAAGTTGTGACCTTTGTACTCGAAGGCGAGACGACTGGCTGATCAGGTGGGGGTCACTGCGTGGCACCACCATTACCGGTGCCACAATAAGATGGCCGACACACTTGCTAATGCGGCGATGGACTCGAAGCGGTCAGCGCAGGACGGCTGGCCGACTGGCACCCCCCTCCTGCAAGGGCAACAGGACTTTGTGGGAAACGACGTCGGCCCCTGGGTCGACAGACAGCACGACTGATGGAGATGTCGGCGGAGAGAAAGAGAGAGAGAGTGGATAGCTCGTCTCGCAGCAGAGCCTTATTGGGGCGACAGCCGCATGCGAATCTGCGGCGCGGGACAAACTAAGGAGTGAGATGTGTATGCATATTGCGTACGGGTACTAGCCGATCACACCACAGGTGAAACATCCTAATACACCTCAGATTCAACAACAACAACAAGATCGACGCCCTCCCGCAGGCCTGGACAACTGCCTTCTACAAGATCGGTTTCTCAGCAGGCCCGAAGCAACTCATGCACCAAGTTCTCGTGGAAGCGATGCTGACGTCGGCCTCGCGTCGAGTGACGACGACGACTCGGCAGCAGATGAAGGGCACGCGTACGAACACGTCCCAAGCACCATCACGCTGGAGATGGAGTGTGACGATGTGAGTCACCGAAAACCAGTGGATGCGATGTCCTTGGG
>JAASGD010000631.1:0-18778 GCA_023334115.1 Globisporangium megalacanthum
GATCCAACCACCAGACCACCGGACCACCACTCTGGTTAGTCTCGCATCCGACAAACGTTCGCGTCCCACACGTCGACTTAACGCAACGCACGCACTCTCCATGCGGACGTTAAACATCTCCTGGAAACGCTTGTAGATCTCCATGTAATCGAGACGGTGCTCCTGGTCGTCCGTGAACGTGAGCGCGTGGTCGAGGAAAAACTGCTCAAAGAGGCACTGGAACGCGGGCGCCGCGATGAACTCGGCCAGCGCGCGGACGGCACCGTCCTGAACACTCTCTATCGCGTGCACTGGTTGTTGGGATCTGGTGATGAAGTGTGACGTGTCGGTTAATCGATCGTCCGGATAATTGAGGCATCGCTATTCGGATTTCCACCTGGTTTTCTTCTCTATACACGCTGGTGGTGAACTTGCCAAAAGGGGAGCGAGCAGGGGAGCGGCGCTCTCCGCTTGGTCGTCCCAGGCTTGGTTTTTCTGTCGTTATCTGTAGTTGCGAGTTGAAGGGCTGGCAAGCTTTTGACGCAAGCCAACTCCAGAGTGGCAAGTTTTGTTGTGTTTGCCTCATGCCAACACATGCATTGGTGCTGTTGATGCGTTCAAATCCAGTGGCTCATGCAAGGCAATTTTGATCCAAATCGCCACATGAGCAAAGTCAAAGAAGCGCGCCAACCATGTCCATTTTCCACACTGGCTGATAGCCAGTTTCGCACTCTGCTTTGCCTGTCAAGTTCGATATCGTACTTGTCCGAACCGCTACAGTTTTTCCTCGTGTGCATGCGGTCGGCTGCATTTTCCCCCCTCGCCACCACTAACAGGAGACACACTGGGAGTGAGTGATTGAGTGCGTGAG
Organism: Globisporangium megalacanthum; assembly: GCA_023334115.1. NCBI lineage: Eukaryota > Oomycota > Peronosporomycetes > Pythiales > Pythiaceae > Globisporangium > Globisporangium megalacanthum. Next base: position 851 of record JAASGD010000631.1, read on the forward strand.
TGAGTGAGCCCACCATCATGGCCGACGAGCCCGCGCACGACGCGAACGGCGCTGCTGCCGCTACCGCGCTCTCGCCGCTGGAGATCGCAACTGGCGTGTTTGCGAAAGTGCTCGACGTGGAGAACCCGGTCGTCACGGCCACGCTCGTGAATCTGCTGAACGAAGATGAGCCGTGCGCACTGTTCGTGAGCTACATCACGCGTCTCGCGGGCAGCGACGCGGCTGCTGCGAGCAGCGCGTCCCTCGTCTACGACGGCCCCACTGCTGACGCGCCCGAACAGGAGCCTGCGGAGCGCGACGCTGGGAGCGTCACGGGCGAACTCCGGCGCTCGTTCCGCGCGACCATGCTGCTCACGAATGACGACGCGTCGGACGCGCTCTTGACGTTCCTGCCGCGCAAGTCCGCGCTGCTGACAAAGTGTATTTTCCCCGTCTTCCAGCGCACTGCGCGTGGCAATCTGCGCCACGCGTGCCGCGTCATTGACTTCTTACTGCGCATGTACTTGGACGACGTGTACGACGTCATTGGACGCGACGCGGCGACGGTCGCGCGGTACATGGGCCCGATGCTCGAGTACATTGACCACGCGTACGTCGCGGAAGCGTTCCTCACGATGGTGTGCAAGCCCCACAGCGCCGCGCTCATGCGGTACTACGCGAGCTCGCCGCCCAAGAAGTGGGCGTTCTTCCGCGCGCTCTCGGACTGGAAGCTCCTACTTGTGCTCGCCGAACACGTGCACAGCCGCGCGTACTCGGAGAAGCACAACGCGGGCGCGGCGGACGTGTTTGTTGAGCTCCTCGACCGGCTCGCAGCGGACGACAATGGCGGGCTCTTGCTCCAGCCGGCCGCGTACTGTCCCGAGCTCTTGGAAGGGCTCGTCGACGCTGCTGTCGACAGTACCCGGACGATTGGACAGCGCACTGGCGCCATGAAGTGCGTCTTTCGTCTGCTCCAGAAGAGCACGACCGAGAAAGTCCAGGGCCCACCCACGAGTCCGTACCAGTCGTTTGGTGGGACAATCGTGAACTTGGTCGCGAACCAGCTCGCACCGTTGCGCGAGCGCGTGTTTACGCTCGTGGAAGGCCACATGGAGAAGCTCCTGCGGTACCTCGTCGACAAGTACGAAGACCAACAGAACATTGAGATGGATCTGCAGTCTGGGAAGCCGCTGCCGGACGGCGCAGTGCGGCACACGGGGTACGTTGTGAAGGTGCCGTTCACGGAGTTCCGGCTCACGCTCGTGGAAGCGCTGGTCGAGATTGTCGCGCACAACCCGAGCAAGCTCGGCGCGCACTTTGACGCGAGCGTCTGGCGCGTGCTCGTGTCGTGGTTCTTTGAGTATTCGCACAATAACTTGTACCACGCGGCGTTCTACCAGCTCCTCTTTATCGCGCTCCGGACCGACAACCAAGCGACGCTCGAAGCGCTCGTGAAGAAGCAGAAGCTCGTGACGGCGCTGGTCGAGCACTACCGGCACGGCGGCGCCGGCGCGAGCAACCGCGGGTACATTCTCCAGTGCTGCAACGCGATCCGGCTCCAAGCCGCGTCCCAGTCGCCCGACGCGTTTCTCCGGAACTTTCTCCAGTCGCACACGACGTGGCGGACGTTTGAGCCCGAGCTTCGGGCAGTGACGAGCAGTGCGTGCGTGAGTGGACTCGGGTTCAACGTGCCGCAAATGTCGCGGCCGGGGATGTTCCAGAAAGACTCGTGGCAAGTGCTCGCGAGCGACGACGACGAGTCCGGGATCGACCACGGCTCGGAGTTTGCGCGCTCGCTCGGGTTCATTGACGACGTGGCGTGGCCCGACGACGACGGCGCGGACAGCGGCGGTGGCCACCATGCGAAGAAGAAGAAGCACAAGAAGAAGAAGGGCAAGAAGAAAGGAGAGGATGTGGCTGGGAACGGCGCCGTGTCGACGGATGACGACGATGTGAGCGACGTGGGGGACGGTGCTGCGACAGCCAGCGAGGCGGACGACGACGACGACGACAACGACAATGACGCGCAGCAGGTGGCGACAGACGCGAGCAACGGCAGCGAGAGCGACAGTATAGACTACGACACGATGAACGCTTCGGTGTTGCAGCCGTTGCCCAAGAAGGCGAAGGCGAAGAAGAAGAAGAAGACAAAGAAGTGACGATAGACGACAGAGGCGAGAAAAGGCCGACAGACAGGTAGACGCTGGCGAGAGGCGAGGGATAGGGAAGAGACGAGAAGGGAAGGACGGTAGGCAGGAACGAGTGCGAGTGCGAGAGGGGAGAGGACGCACAAGCGATGCTCGGTTGAGTGCGGTGTGCACGTGAGCGAACGAAGCTCCTGTGCTTACAGTATCAATCGTGAGGACGGTACGATAGATTGGACACCAACCACTCAACCGGTTTTAGTGGAACGCGCACTTGGCACAGTCGTCGTTTTTAACAGGAATTCGTCACCAGCAACGCACTCACTGCCTCACTCGGGTGTGAGGCCGTCGTAGGCCGTGAGCCCGAACGTGTTCTCAAGCGTGTCGTCTGCGCCGTGCGCAATGAGGTACTCGCCGAGCGCGCCATCCGCTGCGTCGTAGGCCATAGCGAAGTGCAGCGGCGTATTGCCCTGCGCGTTGCGGTGGTTCACGTTCGCGCGCTTCGTCGCGACGAGGTACTCGACCATCTTGGCGTTCCCATTCTGGCACGCGACAAGCAACAGCGTGTTGCCTTTCTCGTCTTCGTCGTCGACTGGGAAGCCCGCGTCGAGGCTCTCGACGAGCCGCTTGAGGCGGCCATTGCGTGCTTGCGAGAAGACCGTGTCGAGCGCCGGGACGACTGGCGCCATCGCTGCGGTGCGTGTCTGCGCCGCGTCCGCTTCGTGCTCCACTGCTCGGAGCTGCTGGCGCTCGAGCGCTGTCAGCGGCAGCAGTTTGTTCCGAGCGGCAATGACCTTGCGCACGTGCAGCGCATGGCGCACGCCGAGCACGTCGGCGAGGTCCTCGGGCCGCAGTTCCAGCAGGAACGGACCGTCCACCGCGCCTTCCGCGAACGCGGGCTTGTACTGCGGCAGTGCGAGGGTTTCGAGCCACCGCCCAACGTCGTCGACGCTCCAGTCACTCACAGTTGGTGGCAGTGGCTGCAGCGGCGCCCGTGCCGCCTCGTCTGCTTGCTGGCGCTCGAGTGCTTGGGCTTGCGCGGCTGCCGTCCTCCCTCCTCCGACGTCCGTCGCTCGTCCTTTCAGCAGCTGCCGCTGGTGCATCGCTGGGATATTCGCTGCTGCTGCCGCTGCCGCCGCGGTCGCTGCGGTCTCGGCCGTGCTCGTGACGGCCGCAGCAGTCGTATCCGCGTTCATGTCGCGGAGGCTCTGGAGCATCGTGAGCGAGCTAAAGTATGACAGCGACATGGACATGAACTGGAACTTCATGAGCTCTTCGGTCGACGCAAAGAGCGCTTGCGACCGCGCTTCGTGCGCCTGCGCTTTCGCAGCGGTCGCCGCTGCCGCGGCCGCGGACGTCGCCGTCGCCGCTTCGAGCTCAATGCCTTTCTCCCGCAGCCGCTCGAGCTCGAGCTTCTGCTCGTCGAGCAGCTCCACGAGCCGTCGCTGGAGCCGTGCGAACTCGCGGTCTTTCCGCAGTCGTGTCGCTTCCATGTCTGCGAGCGCACTTTCCATGCGCGCGAGCGTCTCGCGCTTCTGCTGCACGTCCGCAAACACGCCGGCAAAGTCAGCTTCGAGCGCTTGTTTGCGCTGCTCACGCTCCTTTCGCTTGATCTGGACCGCCATTTCGACTGCGTACGCGTCCGCCTGTCGCGTCCGCGCCCGCGTCTTTGACTCGAAGAGCGTCTCGACGCCGGCTTCGTACGGGACTGAGACTGTCGGGACGCCACTGCCGACTGCCACGGACGGCTGCGTGCGGTCTTCACGACGTTCGCGTCTGAGGCTTTCGACGCCGTCGCGGTGCAGCCGTTCGGCTTCGTGCGTGAGCTCACAGAGGTCGCGCTCGAGCTGGTCGAGCTCCTGGAGCTCCCGCTCGAGGCCAGCAAGCTCTGTCTCGGACTCTTGCAACGCAATGTGCACAGTACTCACCTGACGCTCCGCAGCTTCTTGCGCCCGATGCAATGCGTCGAGCTCACGCTGCTGCCGTGCGAACGCCTGCTTCGAGCCCTCGAGCAGCTGGAGACCGAGCGCGAGACGCTCTGGGCCCGGCTCAGCGTCACGCCACTGCTTCCGACGCGCGGCTTCGAGTCGGCCGATGTGGCCACGGTACACGCGCTGGAGCTCGGTCGCTGCGACCACTGAGACACGCGCTGCAAGGAACTGCTCGCGTGCGACGTGCATGCGCCACGTCGCTTGGAGCATGCACGCGTTGCGGTCCAAGTATCGACGCTGAGTGAGCGCGTCTCGGAGCACGACACAGCGCTGGCGGCCAACGTACCCGCGGAACACGCGCTGGAGCACGCGTGCGTTTGCGTCCCGGCGCTTGCGGCCGAACGCCACGCGAGCGACGTGGCCACGGAACACGCGCTGGATCACACCCGCCGCGAACGTACGCTGGCGGAAGTCAGCTTGCTCGACACGGTGACGCGCGCACTGTCGCCGGCCGAGGAAGCCCCTTGCGAGGCGCACGAGCTCACTGCCAGCGAAGCGTTCGACCCGCTCTTGTTGGACGCGTGTGCGCAACGAACGCACGTGTCGCGTCGCCAGCCACCGTCGCACATGCGCTTGGATGCGTGTCGCGAGCGCGTGCTGGCGCCGACGAGCGCTCGTGTCGCTCGCAGTCTCGTGCTTGCGGACACTGTCGTTGTACGTGCGGTTCATGGACGCTCGCACGGCCTCAAAGTCGTCGACGTGTAGCCACCCGAGCCGCTTCTTCGCTCGCTCGTCGACTTCGAGCTGGTCGAAGACGCTCGGAAGGTCTGGTTGCTGACGGATCTGCTCCCTCAGCGCGTCACTGGAGAGTGGAGGACGCACTCCAGGCTGCTGAAGTTCAAGTTGATGTTGAAGCTTCTGCTGCTGGAGTCTCTGCGCGAATGACGCCACCACTGGCGTCGTGTCAATCGTCACGTGACGGAGTGATGACACCAAGAGATCCTCCTCTAACAGCGCCACACTATCGCGCTTCTTCCTCGCGTCTTCAAGGCGTGTCGCCTGCTCTGCCTGCCGCGTCCGCTCCATCGCAGCAGCGCGGGCTCTGTCTTCCGCCTCCCACGCACGCCGTCGCTGCCCCTGCTCGTGCTGGAGCGCCGCCAAGCGCTCAGCGGCGACCGCTTGCTGCTTGGCGCGCAGCTCCTCGGCCTCACGCGCGGCCTTTGCTTCGCTCTCGACCATCCGCTGGCGAATCGCATCGTCAATGTCAGTGTGGACCGACGCGGCCTTGACTGCATCGCCTCGCTCTTGGGCTGCGTGGAACTGCTTCAGACCAGCAAGCAGCACTGGTGGCTGAGAGGCGTCGAGGTGAGGCAGGCGAGAGGTAGGGAGCGTGGGGGGCGAGGCCGACAGCTCGAGCTGCCGTTGAACTGGCGATGAAGCTGACTGAAGACTCGCGTGCACCGCTTCGGTGGACGGCTGTGGTCGCGTGAGCCTCCGTTTCTTTGCGAGCTCTGCTTTCTGGGCTTCGTGGGTCTTGACGGCGTCTTGGAACTCGCGTTCCGACCGCTCGAGCTGGAGCTCGTACGCTGACTTTGTCGCTGTCGACGGCAACGCAGCTACGCTGACGGCGGTGGTGTCGTGGATCACTGGCGTAGCTGATACCAGCATCGACGAGTGACTTGCAGCCACTCTTGGACGCACGCTCGCAGTCCCTGAGCTTCCTCCAGTTCGTAATGACGACGTCGTGAGCGGTTCTCCTCCGATAGGCTTCGCTGGCATGACTGCCGACAGTGTCGGCCCCACCTCGTGCTCGGCACTCGACCCGAGCGGCTCGTTCGCGTTCACGAGCAGTTCCATTAAGTCGGTGACGTACGCTTTGCACTCTTGCCGGAGCTCGTGGCCTGCTCGGAGCCAGGACACGAACGCGCTCTTGGGCGTCGCAAGCACCTGACGGAGCTGCTTGCTCGTCTTTCCACGGCCATCGCTAGTCAGCGCTTGCGGCTGCTGCTGGTGCGACCACGCGTGCAACACGCTCGCTCGACTCTGGAGGAACGGGTCGACGTTCGTCGGCGCCACGAGCGCACTCTCGACCGACTGCACGAGCACGAGCGGGACGTCGATCTCTGTGAGCTGGCTCACGAGGTCAATGTGACGCAGTGCGCCTTGGCACGTCCGGACGCGTCCGTCCAGCGACATGGCGTTCGTGACGGCCGTGTAGATACTGAGTGCGAGGTTCGCGTCGACCTTGGCGAGGTACGCGTCCGAGAAGAGGAACTTGGCAAAGAACGACACGGGCAAGTCCGGTCGCGTCGGTGGGAAGCACGCAAAGACGTTCACCGCGCTGTGCAGAATCGCTGCGAGCTGCGCGTCGACGCTCGCAAAGCCGTTGCAGAGCACAAGCGACTGGAGATGTCCGTCGTACGCCTTGCCGTGCAGGACTGCGTAGCACGTCGCAATGTTCGCGCCGTTGCCAAAGCCGACGAGGTGGAACGGAGTCGTGAGCAAGAACTGCTTTGTGTGCTGGAGAAAGTTGAGCAGTTCGTGGACGCGACGTGCGAGCCAGACGTTGTTCAGCACTGAGGTGGTTGCGTACGCGGCGCCGGCTTGGCCGGGGAAGTTGAAGAAGAGGGCGCGGGCGCCGACGTTGCGTGCGAGGATGGAGCGGAAGAAGACGGCCGTGCTGTCCATCGTGTCGAAGAGGTCGTGGAAGATGACGAGGTTGCACTTGCGGCTCTTGGTAGCCGCGTGGCCGGCGACAGTGTACGGGATTGTCGTGACGCCGTCCTGGCACGTGAAGACTGAGTTGTGGCCGGTTGTCGCAGCAGCGTCCGCTAGCCCCGACGGTGCTGCGAGGCGCGTCATGTGCTGCTCTTGGACCGCTCGACGCACCGCGTCTTTCTCCCGCTCAGTCGTTGTCGTTGGCTTCTTCCTATTGTGTCGTTCGTCCTGCGACCTGTGCGTGGATCGAGGCGCCTCGTCGCTGGTTCTGGTGTTGATCCTACTGGAGTCTGGAAGCTCAGACTCGCTGGCGGGCAAGAGCTCCGGCTTGAGCGTCCGCAGCACTCGGTTTGTGTCGTGGTCTTTGAACGCGTCGTAGTGCCGCCAAGCGTACGCTTGCAACATGGTGAGGATCCTGTCACGACGCATACGAAGCAGCGTATCGAAGCAAGAGAGACACAGAAAGAGAGCGTCGTCAGTGGTGTGACAGACGGCAAGGAAAGCACTCACAAGCAGCATGACGACGAAGAAGCGGATGGCGTCGTCACCAGTCACAGAAGCGCGCAGCACACGAACTAATGGGCGCGATGTGCACAGGGGCGAAGAGCGGGTTCCGTGCGTGCGCTGCCGCCTTCGTCACAGTCTCGAGACTCATGTGGTCGAGCTCAAAGTGCTGCAAGAGCGTCAGCAGCTTCTCCTGCGACACAGTCCGCTTGAGCTCGGTCCAGTCGCCTTCGCGCCTAAGCAGCACGATGCCGAGACAGCTCAGCACCATCGCGATCGCTGGGTGCGGGTTCGTGAAGCTGTAGAGCTCCGCTGCGTCGTTCTTTGTAATGCTGTGGAGTGCAGTTTGTGCGTGGCGCCATACCTGGGACGCGACTTGGAGTCGCTGCGTCGCGTGGTCGGCGTCTGTGTTGTCGTCCTCGCGCTCGTCGCTCTCCGCGATCGGCTCGCTTCGCTGACGTGATCGCGTTCCACTGGCGCTCTCCAGCAGCCTACTGGACCGCGTGCTTCCTCTGCGTCCTCCTCCCCCTCCCTCCCGCTTCTGTGCGACGTGGTGCTGCGCCTTCATGCGCACGCGCTCAATGAGTGTGTAGAACGCAAAGCAGTTGCTGCACACGTGGACCTCCTGGTAGTAGTACCCTGGGAACGTTTGCCCGAGTGGCTCGCCGTCGCCGTAGTACGCCTCCGCGAGGTACTCGCCGTCCTCTCCGTTGTGATAGCGCCGCACGAACAGGTCCACGAGTGGCTTTTCCGCCCGTGTCTGGGCGATGAGCTTGAATGGGATCGCGTACTGTGTCCGCCCTGCCTCCTCCAGCTGCTGCTTCCGCGGCGATGATGGCTTCTCAGTGCTTGTTCCAGCGCCGCCGCCTCGGTTCCCAACGCGGGGCTGGAACCGGAGCGAATCGCTACTGACGCGCGACTCGAGGAACGCAGTGGCGGCAGCAGTCGCAGTGTACACGCTACTGCGCCGCGTCGCGTCGCTCTCGCTCGGCGCTGGGAATGGCGACGACGATAGCGCTTGGCGGAGCGGCTGCCGCTTGCCACCGAACGCCTTCTTGCCGTCCATACGGTTCGCGGCGAGCGCGTTCGCGTCAATGTGGCAGTAGTCTCCGCAGCATCCTTTCTTCTGGCTCGACACGAGGTGCGCTGCTGCGATCGTGCGCCGCCGCCCGCGTGAGAGCGACGACGACGGCGACAAGTACTGGAGCGCGCCGTCCCAGTCGCGCGGGTTGCGCAGCTGGCTCGACGTGTCATCATGAAACGGATCGACAGTGCTCGTCGACCGACTCGGTAGTGTCGTTGACGACGACGTGGCCAGCAGCGTTGGGCGCTTGTGCTGCGGCGTTGGAGACGATAGGATCGCATCGATGAGCGATTCGTCGGGCGTCCGCAGCGCTTCCGCTTTCGCTCGCGCCAAGATGCGCTCGTCAACTGCATGCGGACCGTCGTATCCGCGTTCGGGTGCGGTGCTGCCGAGATGAGTCACTGGCAGCCGGTCCGGTGTGCGCTTGGACATCGACGTTTGGTTGTCTCAAGCTGGTCACAGGTGCTCGACGCGTTTGGACATGCCCTTTTGCCCAGAATGGCTACATTTTGTGAAACGAGCGTTCGTCCCGGCATTTATTCACTAGGCGTTGTCGCATCGAGACCTGTCCCACATTGCAAAATGGAGTGCAGTTTCTCACGAAGTACTTGCGAATTGTAAGAAGTGGCCGACTCGTACGTTTGGTCGATTGTCGACAATGTCCGTCGCACGTCAGTATCTGCTGCCACAGTTCGCGTGAACTTTTACTTTGAGAAAAAGTTGCTTTTTCTCTTGTTGTATTCTGAACTGTAGTAAAATCTTATCGTAACGCTAGCAATTATCAATTATTTTCTCGGACATGAATCGATTACGCACTGAATCACACTGTTCGCGGTACATTCGTTACTTCACGATGGTCTTTCGTGTTACTTCTTATCGTTCTGTGCTTTCAATGTCAGGCAGTCAGTCGCAGTCCTTCACTCGGACAGGAACCTGCAGGAAGGCGAGCGAGAGAGCGAGCGAGCAGTCGATCAATCGATCCCTACGATCCGCCACACCCGCCGTCGCCACCAGCAGATCCCGCCGCCCACCCACGCGCTCTCCACTGCGCCGTGTATATCCGGTCACTGCGTATACTTAGCCCAGCGCGGGTTGGCTCGCGAACGCAAACTCGCGTGCGTCCCAGACTCTCGCGCGATCGGATAAGACAGAAGACGCTGCCGCCCACCCCCTGCCTCAGCCTCCTCACTGATCCAAGAGCACTCGCCGCCTTGCCGTCAGAGAGAGAGAAGAAAGCGCCCCATGAAGGTCGTCGAGTTCGCGGTGCCGTCGCCGTCTGAAGAGGCTGGGAGCAGCTACCACCTCGGGCTCGAGGTCGACAGCGGCGCTGCTACCAGCCACGATAACCACGCGCACGCGCCGACGTCGCAGACGAAAGCCATGCGCCGCATCAACACGTTCACGGGCGCCGCCCCGGAAGAGGAGCAGCGCAACATCATTTCGCTCCGGTACCGCGCCGACAGTATGGCCGACTCGATCGCGTCGGAGAACGAAGAGAGCGCGGAAGCCAAGGTCTGGAACGTCTTTGAGCGCATCTTTTGCTTCCTCAAAGGCATGACGATCTACCAAGCACGCCGCCGCCTCAAGTTTACGATCGTCACGCAGTCGGTCATCAACACGAGCCGCATCTTCCCCATCATCCTCGGCCTCTCGTACCAAGCGACGCTCCCAGTGCTCATCTTGGTACGTTGTGGTTTTTGGGTTTTTGGTTTTTGGGCGGACTGGTCCAACCACCACTGCTGACGCAATCGTGTTGTTTTTTTCTACAGTACATTACGCTGATTCTCGGGTGGCACGGGACCAAGTTCCTCGTACCCAAGTTCCTCCTCTTTTACAAGTTTGGCATGCAGCTGAGTCTCCTCGTCGACATTATCTGGTACTTTAAAGGCTACAACGGCAAGCTCGGGAGCGTGAGCAGCGGTACGGCCGTGCTCATGCAGGGCTTCTTCTCCATCCTCCTCACAATCCTCAACCTCGCGGGGCTCCTCTACGGCTGGAAGCTCCGTCGGATCGTCAAGGCCGTGCAGAACCAGCGCGAGTGCGACCGAGCCGCGCTCGCGACCATGGCGCCACCGTCGCCAGCGACCGCCGCCGGCACGCGCGGTGGGTCGATGCACCACTTGCGCCAGACGATGAGCGTGAACCCGTCCGTCGGCGACCTCCCAGAGGACGTGCGGCCGTCCGCCCGCCGGACAATTGTCGTGGAGCCAGGCATGCGACGGACCACGAGCCGCCGCAAGACGAGCTTGGGCGCGGCGGTCGCGACCACTGGCGTCCCCGCAGAAGTCCCTGTCGCCCCCGCGCCGTTCTGCGGCAACATGATCCGGACGAGCAAGTACACGTACTACAACTTCCCGTTCGTGTTCTTCAAGATGCAGTTCAGCCGGCTCGCGAACATTTACACGACGATCGTCGTCGGGCTCTGTTTCTTTAGCTTCTCGCCCGTGAGTCCCGTCGCGAGCTTGACGCCGCTGCTCATTGTCTTTGCGACGTCGGCGCTCAAAGACGTGTCGGAAGACGTGCGGCGCCAGAAAGCGGACACGCAAGTGAACACCAAGGCGGCGCACATTGTCCGTCGGGACGCGAATGGTGCGCTCCAGCACACGGAAGGGCTGTGGCAGGACATTGAAGTCGGCGACTTGCTGATCTTGAAAGACGGCGACGAAGTCCCGGCCGACTGCATTCTGCTCGCCACGAGCCGTCCGGACGGCCGGTGCTACGTCGAGACGGCGAACTTGGACGGCGAGACGAACCTCAAGATCCGGACGGTCGCGAAGCCGACGAAGCACTTTCGCTCGCCGGACGAGATCCTCAACCGGTTCAAGATCCACGTCGAGTGCGACGCGCCGAACAAGGACTTGTTCTACTTTGACGGCGTGCTCAAGCTCTCGGACGTCCACGCGGACCCAGTGGTGGAGGTGGAAGCGGCTGGGAGTGCGAGTCCGGACGTGACAGACGCGACAGACGCACCAGCTGCTACAGCGGCTGCGGAAGTGTCGGGCGCGACGGAAGACACGAGTCTGTCGATGGACAATCTGATTCTGCGTGGCTCGGACAGCCGCAACTCGGAGTGGACGATCGCGTTCGTGATCTACACGGGCCGCGAGACGAAGATCGCCATGAACTCGTCGGACGTGCCGCTGAAGCGGAGCTTTGTCGAGAAGACGCTCGACACGATGTTTGTGCTCGTGCTCGTGCTGCTCTTTGGCATCTCGGTCGCGTGCACGCTCGGGAACAACGACTGGGACTGGGAGATGAACGACGGCGCGTCGCCGTGGTACATTGGCCAGTCGAGCGAGAACGGCTACATCTTCTTGAGCTACGTCATCCTCTTCAACAACCTCATCCCGCTCTCCATGTACGTGACAATGGAAGGCGTCCGGTTTGTCCACGCGCGGTACATTGAGAACGACCTCGAGATGTACGACCCGAAGACCGACACGCCGGCGCAAGTGCGCAACAGTAACATCAACGAAGACCTCGGACAGATCCAGTACATCTTCTCGGACAAGACGGGGACGCTCACGAAGAACGAGATGATCTTTGCCAAGTGCACGATCGCGGGTCTGCGCTACAATGACGTCGCGACCGACAAGCCGGCGCGTCCAGGCACACGGTTCAACGACTCGCGCTTGCTCGGGCGGTTGAGTGCGAACCACTCGACCAAAAACGAGATCATGGACTTCCTCCTCGTGCTCACGATCTGCAACACGGTGATTCCCGAGTACGAAAGTGCGCCCGAGTCTCCAGAGACGACGACCGTGGCGCGTAAGATCAAGTACAATGCGGCGTCGCCAGACGAACAAGCGCTCGTACTCGCGGCCAGCGACCTCGGGTTCGTGCTCACAGGCCGCGACGGCCCGATCTGTGAGACGCGGATCCTCGGCGTGCCCATGACGTTTGAGATTCTCAACGTGCTCGAGTTCAACAGCGACCGGAAGCGCATGTCGATCATCTTTCGGCACCCCGACGGGAGCATTATGCTGTACTGCAAAGGCGCAGACGACGTGCTCTTTGACTTGCTCGCCAAGTCCCAGCCCCAAGGCGTTGCGCATGTGACGCGCGGCCACTTGCAAGAGTACGCGTCTGAAGGGCTCCGGACGCTCACGACAGCGATGCGTCGGCTCACGCCGGAGCAGTACGACGAGTGGCACAAACTGTACCGCCAAGCGGAACTGTCGCTCGACAACCGCGCTGCGAAGATCGCGAAGGTCTCTGCGATCATTGAAGTCGAGCTAACGCTCCTGGGTGCGACAGCGATTGAAGACCGGCTCCAAGACGGTGTCGAAGAGTGCATTACGTCGCTCCGGAAAGCTGGGATCAACTTTTGGGTCCTCACTGGCGACAAGAAGGAGACGGCGCTCAGCATTGGCATGTCGTCGCACGTGATTGACGACAATATGGACGTGATTGTGCTCGGGCAACGCGACAAGGCGTCGCTCCGTGCGAAGCTCGAAGAGCTGTACGTGGACCTTGTCGACGACAAGTGGGGCTCGGACGAGCACTCGTCGGCGGTGAGCGTGCTCTACGAAGCGTTCAAGCGCGTGTTTCTCATTGGCTGGGACTTGGCGAAGGCTGTCATCGTTGGCCGTGACGACCAAGCCGAAGCGCGCAAGAAGCGTCGTCGTGCAGCTGCGCGTCGGGAAGAGCACCAGCATCACGCTGACGCTGTTGGCGAGAGCACACCGACCGACAGCCAGACGCAGTTTGACGAAGTGTACCCGGCTCTGAGCGTCGACATTGGGCCGGATGGAGAGCTCGAGCACGGCCACTGCGACCGGAATTTCGAGCCCAAGAACGACGTGCAGAGCGTTGCGACCGACGAGTTCGTGGACGACGACTTGGAGTTTGCGATGGTGATTGACGGCAAGACGCTCGCGCTTGTGCTCGAAGACGACATCAAGTACCTCTTTCTCTCGGTCGCAACGCAGTGCAAGTCGGTCATTTGCTGTCGCTGCTCGCCCGCACAGAAAGCGTCGGTCGTGAAGCTCGTGACCGAGCCGACGCTCATGTTCTCCCCTGGGAACATTACGCTCGCGATTGGCGACGGGGCGAACGACGTACCGATGATTCAAGCCGCGAACGTGGGCGTTGGGATTAGCGGGAAAGAAGGTCGCCAAGCCGTGCTCTCGAGCGACTACTCGTTCGCCGAGTTCCGGTACCTCAAGCGGCTCTTGCTCGTGCACGGGAACTACAGCTACAAGCGCATTTCGAAGCTCATTCTGTTCTCATTCATGAAGAACGTGGCGCTCTCGCTCTCGAACTTCTTCCTCGCGGTCCAGACCATGTACAGCGGACTGCTCATGTACTTTGGCATCTGCTTTACGCTCTACAATGCGCTCTTTACGACGATCCCGATCGTGTTCATTGCCATGTACAACCAAGATGTGTCGCCCGCCGTGCTCATGCAGTACCCGACGCTGTACGTGAACGGCCTCAAGAACCGGTCGTTCAACTGGATCACGTTCTTTGGCTGGTGCGGGCTCGGCATGTGGCACGCGTACGTGATCTACGCCGTGCCGTTCTTCTCGAACGGCTTCATTGTGTGGTACTTTGCGACCGACTCGGACAATGAGTACCTCTTTGGGTCGCGGGACTTGGGGCTCTGGGCCGACGGCGTCGCTGCGTACACGTACTTGATCACGGCGTCGACGCTCCAAGTCGCGCTCATGACGAGCAACTGGACGCGCGGGAACATCCTCTCGACGATCGGCACGCTCGTGTTCTACTACCTCTTTATGGCGTTCTTCTGCAACCTCTACGGCTGGACGCACTCGGAGTTTTACGAGACAGAGAACGGCTACGGCGTCCTCAGCGAGCTCTTCTCGGCCGCGTGGTTCTGGTTTGGACTGCTGGTCGCAGTCATTGCAGCCGTGCTGCCGAACTTCATTGCGAAAGCGGGCCGCGTGCTATTCTACCCCGAGCCGTCGCACTTGATGCGCGAGTGGAACCGGATGGCGAAAGGCGAGGACGCGGCGGTCGCGGTCGAGTCCCCACGGCTCGTGCGGCGCAACACGGGCTTTGCGTTCTCGCACTTCCCGGGCGAGGGCGAAATGGCCCTGTCGTCGTTCCGGCCGAACGCCGCGCGTCCGTCGTCGAGAAGCGGGAGCGAACGGCAACAGCCGTCGCCGTCGTTGTCGTCGACAGCGGAGGAGTCGATGCCGACGCCGCCAGCGATTCGGCTGTCGCCGACGCTGACACACCGGACGCGGAGCAAGTAGCTCCCGACAGAGAGACGACAGATAGGGTTGTAGCGGCCAGGTGGAAGATGGAAGCTGGTCGGCCACGCCACTGTATACACTAGCGCGAATCCGTGGCCAACATACTAGTCGGGTGGTTGGTCATACAGAGAGAATCAGATTTGTATTGCATCTACAGAAAGCATTCATGGTGCCACTGAAAGGAGAGAGGCGATCTATGGCGGTGGGAAAACGAACGAAGTGACCGCACGTCATGAAAGCTGCCCTCCTGTACAGGCGTCCAGCGCTCGCGTTACTAAAGGATGGTCTCACTGTCGGTCGAAGCGTAGCCGTCTTCGGCGAGCTCGAGCTGCGCTACCGAGTGGCCGAGCGCAAGTCGCCGATCAGGACAAAGTCGCTCGCTGCATTGAGCGCCGCCACCACCGCGTCAACGGTCGAATTGGTACTCGAGCCATTGGAGTGCGTCCAGTGTCGCCTCCGCCTTTATGAGCGCGCATAGAGAGAAGAAGAGACTGACAGCTGTGTCCTCTACACCCCTCGTATTCCTCCCGCAGGATATGGACGAACTGGAGGCGCTAATGCCGCGGACAAAGTGCGCTGAACCGCGACTGGCTGGCTACTGTTTGTGTGTGAGTGTGTGGCTCCTGCGTGTCCTCAAGTCGACAAGTCGTTCAATGCCAGCACGAGCGACGAAGACAATGACAACGACGGCGACAGCGACTATCAAGCACCAGATGCGAAGAAGAGCAGAGGCGGCAGACCCGGTGCCCACGTGCGCGACATCTTTGACGACGCGAACGGCAGCGACTGTCGCTGGCATTGAGCGAGTGGGCACGACGACGCCGACAAAGACTGCGCGGTCGTACACGAAGAAGGTGGGGGCGGCTCGGAAGTCGAACGGAGCGCGGTTCCCGTCATCGAAGCTGCCGAAGGACCTGCGGTACGAGACAGGCGAGTGGGCGAACTTGTACGACACGGTCGCCGGCTGTGTGAACCGGATGAACGTGATTTGTCGCGCCAGTGAGATTGAGCACCGCGAGCTGCCGAGCGTCGAGGGCGAGCGGCCAGGCTTTGCTGGCCAGAGCTTCAACCTGCGCAGCTTGCACCCGTTCTCACGCTGGATCTGTGGCCGCTTGGGGCTCCCACCCGGTGCGGCGAAGGAGGCAGAGAGCGTCGGCGACGCGGTGCAAGTGTTTTACGTCACGAGCTGCCAGTCGTGGTCAGTCGAGGTGGCGTTCGGGCCCGTGACGGACGAGTACTTTGACACGGCGACGGCAACGCGGTTCCTGTTGGAGCCGGGCGACGAGTTCTTCGTGCCGTCTCGGAACGCGTTCAACTCCGTTCACCGTAATTAGTCGGAGCCAGCCTAATTCTGAACCCCGCATCAACGCCAAGCTTGTGGAAATTACTCTGGATCAGACTAATTGGAATCCAGACTATCCATAAACATATTCAGATCCAGACTATATATTGTGCACTTGTGTGAGAGTATCGTTGTTCTGCAATCAACACTCGCATGTCTTCGGCTTCTTTTTCCTCGCGTTCACACGATTGCCTCCTCGAACGCCAATGGCTCCTTGCCGTCAAAGTACTCGCGGTGAGTGTTGACCAGCGTTTGGAGTTCGAGAGATAGCTGCTTCTCCTCCCAGATCCCGTTGGTGTTCTTCCCAAGCCCAGACCGAAGCATTGCCTTTCTCACAATGCTCATGCCGTCGTCGGGGTCGCGCATGTCGCTCACAGCTCAGCATACTTTCCCCGCAAGCTCCAAGTAGTATCTTTTTCCAGGATGGTTGAGCTGGCCCAATTACTGATCCTTCGTGTTTGGGATCTTGGCGTAGTCTCTCTGCTCGGCGCGAGATCCTTTCTCTTTGTCCTACTCGGTTCGCCAGACTTGCTTTAGTTGGTATCGGCTGGCTGGCACAGGTCTATGGCGTTTGCGGGGGGAAAGTCGATCACCACACGCTTTCTCGAGACAGATGCATTGACCCGCTCACGCAGATCGGGGTCAGCGATGCTGTCAAGTGCTTTGTGCCCTGCCACGTTGTCCATAAAGATGTGAACAGGTTGATCACGGGGGTCACGACGCACGCATCTGTCCTCCACGATTCACTCGCAGAAAATGCACCGGTCCATCCACCCATTCAGTTGCGAGCGGTACATCGCTCCAGACACATTGTCCTCAAGAACTCGAATAGGGTAGCTGCGATTTGCGTTCGTAAAGGTCAGCATCGTGGTCTCCACACGAGATCTATCCCCTCCACGCAGCAGAACGACCATCGTCATTCCCTCGCCCCCGGACACTACGTCGTCGTACTTGACGCGAGTCGCCCCCTTGATGTCGAATGTCTTCCTGTTGTCCATATTCACAATGAAATGGGTCTCGTCGGCGATTAACACAAAGTTGGCGGCGAGCTCGCCGCTGTCGAAACGCTTCTTCAGCTTGCCAAGGTGGTAGGCGACGGCTCTCTCGATGCTGAGACGTTTCTCATCGCACACGGCGAGCTCGCCGCTGACCAACCACGTCACGATGTTGTGGCGCTCGCAGAAGCTCTGGATCCAGCGCGGAG
The DNA here is from genome assembly GCA_023334115.1 of Globisporangium megalacanthum. NCBI lineage: Eukaryota > Oomycota > Peronosporomycetes > Pythiales > Pythiaceae > Globisporangium > Globisporangium megalacanthum. The sequence goes on from JAASGD010000631.1 coordinate 17,978, forward strand.
TGTCTCGCTCGCTTAGAGATTTGCTGTCGAGAATGGTGTCCGCCCTCCACTCCCCCGTTGACTTTGAGAGGATGCTCACCGCTGCGTCGAGAAGCATGCTGGACGTCAACTTGATGTCGAGCTTGCGCAAACAGAGGAACTCTTCGATGAGAATGCCGTGTAGCCAGACGACCCGTGCCGCACGTTTCCTCCCTCGACCATTTGCCACCTTCAGTTACACGCGCTTGGCGCCACCGTCTACTCTCACGGTGATGCTGCGTTGACCCGAGTCGAGTATTTGCTCTCGATGGCTCCACCACTCGCTTGCTTTCTGTATGTTGCTCTTATACTTGCAACCGAACACGCTCGTAAACTCTTCCACCACCTTCGCCTTGAAGAACTTTACCCCCTCGCCCTCGAGCTCAATCATGCGACGAACAACGCGGATGCGGTCTGCAACAATCGAGACAGCCTGTGTCATTCGAGCTCTTTTCTTCGCTGGCATGTCAGTGTTGACTGGCAAATTGGCTTTGAGTTCGTCATTAGCATCGGTTTGTTCGGGTTGCTTTGTTCCAACACAGGGGTGCGCGCAAACACAGCAACAATCAGCGATGCTGAGGAAAGTGGCCTGCGATAGATGCGAGCAACAGAGCCACTCGTCAGTGTGTTTCCTTTAGTGTGACGAAGCATTTTGGATGTCGCTGCGTACTTTACGATGCACGTTGAGCAACGAACAGCAGACGCGTATCCCTTTACGATCGGTGTACCGCATATGGCGTGGTTTCGGCGTCCGCATAATTTAGGAGCCTTCCGCAGGCGTAA
>JAASGD010000632.1:0-18766 GCA_023334115.1 Globisporangium megalacanthum
GCGTCAGCGCATGCGCCGCACCTGCTAACCCACTCGCACCCTCCGAACCACACACACACAACACAACACACATAACACAGCACATCACACTCATGGGCAACCGCAGCTCCGTACTGCACCAACAACATGCGACGGCTTCGTCCTCTCGACCAGAGGACAGCGTGCGCTACCACAAGACGCGCCGCTCACAGGCGTCGCGCCGCCGCCGCGAGAGCAGCAGTCACAGCAGCACGAACGAACCGCAGCCACAGCGCCGCAGTAGTGACACAGATAACCACGACGTGACTGCCAACAGGCGTTACTCAGGCACCGCACAGGATGATGATGACGACGACGACGTCTTGCCGCCTGTGATGAAGATGCAGCACTCGCTCTCAGACACGACCACGTCGTCGTCAAATGGCAGCAGCCCCGAGTCCCCGCTTGAGCCAACAGGTACCAGCGGGGGCAGCTCTGCGCTCCTCGCCAGCTTACGCAAGCGGTACCAGGACGCCGTGCCGCGCCTCTCGCGCCACAACGACAGCGACGCGTCGCCCCGAGACGCCACGATGGTCAGCGCATTTTTGAACCAGCTCGCGTGCATGCAGTGGCGCTCGTACGTCCCGTGTAGTCGCGAGAGTGAGGGCGACAGTGCCAGCAAATCCGAGCTGAAAACCGCCGACAGCAGCAGCAGCGACGGGCCACCGCCGCAGCCGCCGTCGCCCATGTCGGCGTCCGCGTTCTTTTACTCGTACGACGTCAAGTACGTGATGGAGCAGAAGCACCGCGCGTTCTGGGAGCTCGTGCAGAAGCTGCTCATGTTGAACGACGCGGTCGTGATGATCCACTTGCTACTCGAGTACCTCCAGACCAGCATGGATGTGTCAGCGTGCGCAGTCTTCCTCATCGACCAGAGCACACAGGTCATGTCGCGGTTCTCACCAGACAAGACCTCCGTATCGGGCATTGACCCGGCCCGTGGCGTGCTCGGCTGGACGCTTGCGAAGCGTGGGGCGATCTGCAAAGCAAACTTCCAGCACACGCCATACTACGACCCGGAGATCGACCTCGCGCAAGAGTGTCCGAGCCAGAAGCTGTTTTGCGTCCCGCTCATTGAGAACGACATTGTGTACGCAGTCATCCAAGCGACGACAAAGAAGAACACGCGGAAAGAGATTGACGACCTGCACATGAAGCTCCTCGCGTGGCTCGGCCCGATCCTCGGCTCGTGCATGCGCAAGTGCATTGAGTTCCACGACGTGCTGCTCTCGGACCGCACGCAGAAGGCGCTGCTCCACATCATTAGCTCGTCCGACACAGAAGACACCGTGCTGAACCTCGTCGCCGGCGTCGTCACGGGCGCGTGCCACATTACGAAAGCCGAGCGGCTGACACTGTTCATGGTCGACTGGGAGACCGAAGAGCTCTGGTCGCTCTCGTCGTCGTACCACGAAGAGACGCTCCGGCTGCCGCTGCACGCGAGCATTCTCGGACTCGCAGCCAAGTCCGGGACGATCCTGAACGTGTGCAACCCTGCGAGCGACTCGCGGTACAACCGCATGGTGGACCACCGGCGTGGCGTGCAAGCGCGCTGTGCGCTCTACGTCCCTGTTGGCGTGCAGAACACGCGAGCCGAAGGAAGCTCGCGCCCGATTGCAGTGCTCGAGATCCTCAACAAAGCCGAAGGGGTCGAGTTCACGTTTGACGACGAGTGCGCGTTCGAGGCGTTCGCGTCGCAGGTTGCCGTCATTCTCCGCCGACGGAGCAACGAGATCGAGTACATTAAGCTGCTCGCAGACACGCGCGCCGAGAAGGTCCTGGCTCAGCGTGCGAAGAGCCAAGTGAACATCCTCGAAGTGTACACGTCGATCTCGTCGACGATGCGCGCACAGCCATCCGAGTGGCTGCGGAGCTCGTTCTTGAAGACACAAGTGCGCGACTGCGAAGCGTGTGCGCGGCAGAACATGTTTGGCTCGCCGTGTTGTGACGTCCACAGTGCACCGAACCTCGGTCCGAGCTGGCTCCGCCCACCGACACTCGAACGGCAGTTCAGCAAGTCGTCGACGACGGGACCAATGATTCCGTCGTGGGACTTTAACGTCTTTGTCGCGGACGAAGACTCACTCCCAGAGCTGATCGAGAACATGTTTATGAAGTACAACCTCCCGCGGGTGCTCAACATCTCGCAGCAGCGGATGCAGAACTTCATCCTCGTCGTCAAGGAGAACTACCACCCGAACCCGTTCCACAACTTCATGCACGCCTTCTCCGTCGTGCACACAGCGTACCTGCTTCTGAGCACGACAGAGGCCGCGCGGATGCTGCGGCCGCTCGACATTGCGGGGTGCCTCATTGCGGCGCTGTGCCACGACGTGGACCATCCAGGGCATACGAATGCGTACGAGATCCAGTCGGGGTCCCAACTCGCGATGCTCTACAGCGACGAGTCGGTGCTCGAGCGCCACCACGCGTACACGACGTTCAAGCTCATGTCGAAGGAGAAGAGCGCGAACATCCTCGAGAACCTATCGGCAGCCGACCACCGCCACATCCGCAAGGTGATAATCACGGCGATCTTGGGCACTGATATGGCGAACCACTTTAAGTTCTGCGAGACGCTGGAGAAGACGCTGAACCCGCCCGTGCGCCACATCTCGTCGAGCGCGCTCTTGTCCGCGAAGAACGGACTGCGGCACGTCGAGGGCTTTGGCAGCGGCAGCGAGAAGTCGAGCAGCTCGTCCGAGATCCGCACAGTGTTGCGTGACGCTGTGTTCCAGAGCGAAGGCTCAGCAGCGAACACGCCACGGAACTCGACGGGTGCAGGCGCGGCGAAGGCGTTCTGCTTTCCCAAGTCGCTCTCGGGACTGTCGCAGACGCGCGAGGTTGGCAACGGCTGGCTCTACAATGGTACAGTCGAAGAGCGGATATTTGTCGTCAAGACGATCGTGCACGCGAGCGACTTGTCGGGCCAGGTGTTCTCGAAGCCAGTGGCGCTCAAGTGGAGCAACATGATCTCGAAGGAGTTTGCGTACCAAGCGCTGCTGGAGCAGGCCGAGAACCGCCCGATCACGTACCACCACTTGAACGACCCGCTGCAGATGGTCGAAGGCCAGCTCTTCTTTGCGCAGAAGATTGTCGCGCCGCTCTGGGAGCTTGTCCACCTCATGTTCCCCGAAGTCGCAGGCTGTGTGAAGAACCTGTCGGAGAATGTCGCGCACTACGAGCAGGAGCTGCACCGGCTGCGGATGGCGCAGGAAGAGGAGCAGAAAGTGAGCGTGCCAACGCCGATCACCGAGGCAATCCAGGAAGACGAAGGGCTCGCGGTGCCTGGACTGGCCAAGTGCACGCCAGCGCGCTTCAACTCGTTCCGTTCGGTCCGGGAGGTCTCGGACAGCTTCGACGACGCAGAGGATAGGTCCAGTCGGGACTTTGGAGCGTCAGCGATTGAAGCGATTGAGCTGTCCCGGGAGTCGTCGCTTGCTCGCTCGCGCAGCGACTCGAACAACTCGAGCTCGAGTAACGAAGAGGATGTCACAGTCGCGGTCGAAGCGCTGACCGAGAGTGACTGCAACGCGCTGCTCGGTTGATCGCAACTGGGTGGGACGGCGACGCAGCTCGGGCGATAGGAGACACTTAGGAGACAGACACACGACCCAGCACTAACGTACAACTAAACTTATTGTGCAGTCCCACCCACCCTTGCGCGCACCGATTCTGTCACAGAGTGCGTTCGCACCGCAAGCAGAGCTTCGCCTTTGCGGCAAAGTCGTCGTTGCAGAAGAACCCGCCGCAGTTCAGACACTCGAGGCCGTGGGTGAAGAACGCGAAGACGGCGTGGCAGCCAGACGCATTGCAGTACCACTCGGGGCGATCCGGAAACTCGAGCGCGATCCGAACCTTGTCTGCTTGCTGATTGTTCTCGTCGTGGGTAGCAACGCTCGCCGCTGAAGAAAACAGCTCCACGACCTGTGTAAAGAAGCCCCGTGATGCTGCCCCATTGCTTGTTGGTCCTTCATTCGGTCGATCGAGGTCGTGAAACTCCGCATCTGCTCTTGCTGTCGGAAGCACTGCAGACTCGGGCAATGGCGCGTCTGAGGTGCTGAAACTGCTTCTCCGGCTCGAGTTCACTGTTGTTGCGGTCATCGCACCGCTGGATTTGCGAAAACGATAGCTGGAGTCAACCTTCAGGTTGTCGTCGGTCAGGAACTTGAGCGTGTCGTCGTCAACGTCGACAGACGACGAATCCTCGTCATCTCCCTCGCTGCTCCGCTGTGTCTCCTCGAAGCTTTGCGGACACTGGTGCTTGCTGATGCATTCTGCGTGCGGCCGGTTGCAGTACTGAAACTGACACTGCGGACAAGTCTCTTTCCCGAACGCCAACTTGTCGGTCTTCGTGTTGCAAAACAGGCAGATCTCCTTCTCGAGCACGAGGCGAGCCGCTGTCGTGTCCCGGAACCGCCAATTGTGAGCAGTCTCGAGAGGTGTCAACCCGTCCAAGCTGCCGTTCCAGCGTCCACCGAGGGTGAACTCGTCCGCGCCAAAGCACAGGAGCAACCGGATGCAGTCTGGCTGGTTTCGGATCACGCTGAAGTGAAGCGGCGTCAGGTTCGTGTCGTCGACGTTGTTGACGTCGGCTCCGCAGCGCTCGATGGCAAAGTACGCGATCGCCGGCCGCCCGTACCATATCGCGTAGTGCAGAATCTCGTTCGCCAGCACGACGCAGTGCTGCGCGCACGGCCGACTGCTCACGAGTTCTTGCCAGTACTGGTACACGTTCGTAAAGTTACGTGCAATGATGGCACCAGCGAGTTGTGGAGGTAGCGTTCGGTGCCGGTCGAACGTTTTCGGCGGAGCAGGCTGGCCGCTCGACTCGTTCTGGTGCGCACTCAGCAAGAAGTGCGCGCGCGAGATGTGCACTACTGTGTCTCCGTCGGCCACGAGCGGGTTCGGACTGAACGACAGAGCCTTCAAGATCGCTTGGTACGGGTCGATCTGGCGCACGAGCGGTTTGAACTCTTTGAGGAAGTCTTCAAACGTCATGCACATGAGCTTCGCTTCGGACAGCTGCACGAAAGAGACAGAACGAAAAAATGAGTCCGCGACACCAGAAGCAGACAGCAAGGAGAGAGGAAACCAAGAGCGCGGACTCTGACCTTCAGGATCGCCAAGCCTATCCGGAGGAAGATGTCCTGCACTCCAACAAAGAAGAGATCAAAGATCGCGCATGCCAGGTCGACCTTTGTCGACAGCGAGAACTTCATACAAGAATGACAGCGTCCCAGAGTCCGTCAGTTGGGCGTGCGCGTGTCACGAGACCCCGCCTTTCAAGAGACAAGAGGTGACCGTGATGGTCTCACGCACCAATGTCGTGAACCATTCGATCCCATACATGGGAATGACGAAGCCTTGCGCCAGCAAGTGCTGGTGCAGGTCCGGTAGCTCTCGCTGAAACATGAGGTCGAAGTGTTCTAGGTAGTCGTCCAAGAACGTGGAGCTGCGCTGGTAGATCTGCCCAACGTGTCCGTAACGTATGTACGCAGTCCATACGAGCACGTGTGAGCCGTCTCTCCCATTCATTTTACCATCCCACTCACTTATCACGCAGTCGTACCCGAGCGAGGTGGCGCTTCTTAAGCAGGTAGAGAAAGAGCGCGTACGCGTCCGCTTCTTCAAGCCCTTCCACGAGAAAGAGCGCTGCAATGAAGTTCATCCCTTGGCAGTAGCCGTCCTCCGCTTCCGCAATCGCGTTCAAGACGCGGAAGAGCGCGCCTTGCTGCGCGCCAATGTCTTTGTCTGGGAGGCAGCTGCGTTCAAAGATGCTGAATGTACGCGTGACGTCCCGCTGGATGCTGCCCGAGCGTTGGTAGTCGGGCGTCGAGATCTGATGGCGTCACATGCACACGACCACATGGCGTTACGCGACCGACCCAATTCGTACGATACGCTACCGATAGATAAGAAAACAACGCACGAGGAAAAAGATCTCGCGGTGGCGCTGGATGAACGCGCGCGGAAGCGCCTTCATCTTCATCCAGTCGATGCCGTGCGTGAGCGAGAGCAGGAGCTGCCGCTCGTGCTCGTCAGTGAAGTTGAACTGCCGCACAATGTTGCGCCAAAAGCCCTGGCGTTTCCCGCCACCAGGGCTTCCCACACGCGACGTCGCAGGGCTCGACAGTGCCCGCTTTGGCGTCGCCACCGCTACGTTGCTGTCTTCACCACCGCAGAGCGAGTCAAGCGAGCTCGTGCTGCTACTGCTGTTGCTGCTGCTAGTGCTTGTGCGTTTCTCCGCAGGCGCCGATTGCGGCTCAGTGCGTTCGCAGTCGCGTGCCACCAGCGGACCCTCAACTGCGAGTGTGAAGCAGCGCGTGGCGCGGAAGTCGGCGCGTCTTGGGGTGGCCGACGCCATTGATGAAAGTGTTGCCATGTCAAGCAGAGCCTCTCACGCTCTGTCGGCCACTCACTCAGCGGCTCAGTGGCTCACAGTCGGCAAGGCAACCAGTCGCGCGTGTGCGCCGTTTCCGCACTGGCGTCGGTTTCACCAAAGCTGTTGCCTGCCTGAGAACAAATCCGATCTTACAATAGTGACCCAGATGTGAATGTGGAGCATATCATGGGTCCGCTCTACTTTTTGATGCTGGTCAATCTTTTGAGTCCCACATTCGCCCCACAATTGAAAACTATGGGCGGCGATGGAAGCGCCAAGAGTGGCAGCGGAGCGGCGACTGGAGGAGGAGGCAGCGACCTGCCGATCTCTGCCAGCACTACTAGCCGTGAAAAGCTGCCGCTCAAGCCGCAGGTCGTGCGCATCGAGGTGCTCGGCGACGAGAAAGTGGGCAAGACGTCGCTGATCTGCTCGCTCGTGTCGCGCCACTACAGCGAGAAGGTGCCGTCAGTGCTGCTGAACGTGCAGATTCCGGCCGAAGAGAGCGATGAGAACGTCGTCATTTCGATTACCGACACATCTTGTACGTCGCGCATGCATGATGTGGAAATCTGAGGGGCAATCGAATCGAACGAAACGAAACAGAATGACTGATGGAGAGCTCCGTGTGTACGCAGCCCGTGTATCCGACCTCATGCGCGTCTCGAACGCTGTAAAGCGCAGTGATGCGATCCTGCTCGTGTACGATCTCACGCGGCCCGAGACTTTCCAGCGCCTGCGTCGGTGGCTCGACTTTATTGGACGGCACCGGGAGGTGCCAGTCGTGCTCGTCGCGAACAAGAAGGACATTAACGTCGTCACACCCGAGGGATCGTACGCGAACCAAGTCCGCAGCTTCGTGCAAGGGTATCCTGTACGTGCTCGCACGAGCTTTTGTGACCGTTGGTGGTTTGTGCGAAGGCAATTAATTGCATCGCTTTGTCCGTGCTCGCTCCTGACTCACTCTCCTTGTCGTCATTGTCATGTGCTGCCATTCAGTTTGTTGTCGCGGCTGTCGAGAGCTCTGCAAAGAACTTTGCCGAGGTCGCGAACGCGTTCTACCTGGCCCAGAAGGCGGTACTGTACCCGACCGAGCCGCTCTACAATGTCAAGAAGAAGGTGCGGTTTGGCGGCCGTGACGAGTGCCGCTCGCTCGCTTGGAACCCACGCGTCGCCACTGACCGCAGTGTTGTTATATCGATTCTTGTGCAGCACCTGGAGCCAAAGTGCGTGAAAGCCATCAAACGCACGTTCCGCCTCTACAACCGCGACCGTAATGGGATTCTGAGTCGCGACGAGCTGAACGAGTACCAGCACGACTGCTTTGGGATGCGCTTACTAGCGACAGAGATGGACACGATGATGGAGTTCCTCGCGTCTGCGATCCCAGATGGTGTCGCTCCGAATGGGAACGGCATCTTCCTCGAAGGCTTTCAGTACCTATGGCAGCTCTTCATTGACCGCCACCGCCCCGAGTCGTGCTGGCAGGTGCTGCGGAGCCTCGGCTACAACAACGAAATTGACCTCGAGATCCCGCCAGAGCGCGTGGGGCTGCCGCCGTTTGAAGAAGACCAGTCAGCGCAGCTCACACCGCAGGCGATCGAGTTCGTGACGAACTTGTTCCGTCAGTTTGACGCGAACAAGGACGGGAACTTGCGTGTGGAGGAGATCGACGACATCTTTTCGATCTGCGAGGACGAACAGCCGCCGTGGGAGACGTGTTCCGTGATCGCTTCACCACTGCTGTACAAGTCGTCGCTCGTGGACGGGAAACCTGCGCTCTCGCTGTCGTCTTGGCTGGCGTGCTGGAGCTTCCTCGCGCAAGAGAACCCGTCGAAGCTTTTGGAGACGCTATTCTACTTGGGATACAACGACAAGCAGTCGCCAGCACTCGAGCTGACCAAGTACGAAGTGCATACGAACGGCATTGACGATTGGCGAGTAGATGCTGACGCTAGTTGGATGATACCAGGAGCCGGAGCTTGACGCGTGAAGCTAATAAGGTCGAGCGCAACGTCGTAACGTGCTACGTCTACGGCTCTCCACACGCTGGGAAGAGCGCGTTCGTGGACGCGTTCGTGGATCGGAAGAGCCCATCGCCCACAGCCGACGGAGACGACGAGTCGAAGCTAATACTGCGTGCGATCAGCGCCGTGCTTGACCGGGACGCCACCAAGTATCTGCTGGTACGTGTCGCGTTGCAGCCGAGAGGTGGATCGTCACGACCAGCTGACTTACTCACTACTCCACTGTCTCACTCGGATGCGTCGGCTGCGTAGCTGACGCAAGAGATAGTCGAGAACGAGATCGAGAAGAAGGCGGACGTGCTGTGCTTCCTGTTCAACCCGGACGAGCCAGAGAGCCTCGTGGTCGCAGAGGAGCAGTACAAGAAGCTGTCTCCGCATTCCATCCCGCGTGTCGTGATCGCGTTCAAGCCGAGCGGACTACCAAGCGCGGCTGGCGCAGTGGCTGAAGGCACGCTTGCGATCGAGGCGGTGTTGAAGCAGTTCCCAGCGTCGTTCTTGTGCGACGACAAGAGCAAAGTGCAGGAGGCGATCTCGCTGCTCGTGCGCACGGCACTGCGTCCGTACGTTACGAGACGGAGTTGTCGCGTGCTTTGCAGCGCTTGTAACGGAGTGGGCGACTCACGAGAGCGCTTCGTGTGTCTGATATGTTTACAGGCCGAAGAACGCGCGGAACACCCGAGGCGGTCTACTGCGGCTCACTGCGACCAGAGCCGTGGGCCTGATCGTGGTGGTTGGTTTCGTAGGTGGCATCGCGTACATGCGGTTGAAATCGGAGGCAGTCACAGGCATGTACCACGCGATGGTCGAGGCGCTCGGGCTTTCCAAGTCCGAGTCGACGACGACGACAGCGCAGAGATAACGTGCCAGCGACAGCGGCCGAAGGAAGGGAAGTCTGAGCGCACGGGCGACTGCGGGTAGTGCCAAGCTGGCTGGGACTTCCACTCACAAGCTCTGGGGATCATGGTGGTGACCGAACCCGCAGCTTGAAGGCAGAGGAGGAAGGTTGTAAACTCTCAGGGGTGTCGCTGTTTTTCACAGCTGTCGTGCTAACATGTGTGCATCCATCACAAAAGTTGATTACGACCCGGGGCGACACGCCTGTGTAAGATTGATTATGGAACGAGTGTGTTCGGCAGTCTTAAAGAAGATTGTGCTGCAATGAAAGCGGCGTCGAACTTGTCCCGGACTGAGACTCCTCCTGATCGCACCTTCCTCTCTGTATTGCACTCTTCAGTCCTCGAATTGCGCGTGAAGCGTCGCATCGTCTCGACCGCCACCGGAAAGAGTGCAGTGCAGCAATTCCTCGCCGCCCGCTGATGTCTCCATCTACCCTCACGCAGCGCCGGCCGCCCGGCGTCGCAGACCTGCGCGTCGACACCGCGTCGGTCGCGCCGCCTGCGCCTCCGACGCCGGACGTCATCGCGCCGCTCAGCACGCGCGGCGTCTTCTTGCTCGTCACGGCGTTTGTCGCGTTCGCCGCGTTCGTGCTCCTTGTGCTCTCCGAGATGACGCACCATCACCGCCAGCATGTGTTGCTCCACGCGCCGCTTGAAGCAGACACTGAGGCGACAGGTAGCTGGACAGCAGTCTTGCTCTTCTCGCCTGCCATGCAGCACGACGTGCACGCTGCGAGCGTCTGGACGCTGCTCCTCACAGTCCCCGTCACGAGCGCCGCCGCGTGGTTCCCCGTGTCCATCTCGCACACGGGTGAAGGCGCGTTGCGCATCATGTCCCCCGCTACGCCTTCGTCACCGTCGACGCCGACTGCCGCGTTGCTCCAGTCGCTGCCGCTGCTGCAGCGCATCGCGACGCGCTTCCGGACCGACCACTACTTTCGCGCGTACCAGACGGCCGCCTGGACGCTCTACGCGGTCTTTCTCGTGCTCGTGCTCGGGTGTGCGCCGTCGTCGACGCTCGCACAGCTCAGTCCTGCAAGCGAGCGCACTGACGCGATTCCGTACGCGCTGCTCAGCTTCGCGCCGTTCTGCGACTTTGAGCGCCGCTCGAACGTTGCTGTCGCAGCGTTCATCGCCCAGGTGCTCATGATTTCGTCCGTGCTGGCGCTCGAGCGCGGCCGAGAGCGCCGTCGTCGCCGCGCTGCAGACGGAGCGAAGGCGCAAGCGCACTCAGACCGCTTCGTGCTGGTGCTCAACAACTTTAACAACTCGCTGCTCTTTGTCGGCGCACTCCTGCTCGCGGTCGTGTCCGAGTACACGCGTTACGCGAACCGCGGCCAGAGCGACGGCTACTCGCTCTCGAGCGGGCTCGGCTCGCTCGCCTTGTTTATTACTGCGATGCTCAACACGTACGGGCTCGGCGGGGTGCTCTCGCGCAAGCCAGGCTGGCGCTTCTACCAGCCGTTCATGGGCGGCGCCAAGTTCGTGCTTTTCCAGATCATCTCGTGGACGTTTTTCGGCATGGGCTTGCTCGTGCAGGGGCTCTACTTGCTCTCGCTCGTGCTCGTCGAGATGGAGCTGTTTGTGGGCGTGATGGCGGTCGCTGGTGCGCTCTTTGCGATCTCCCAGGTCGTCATGATGATGTCGGTGCTCGTGTTCCGCAGCCCCACGGTCTCGTCAACCGAAGCGCTTTCAGCGTCCGCCTCGCCCTCGACAACCCGGAGCTTCAATAGCCGCTTGCAGGAGTTTGCAGACGAGTGTCTTGGGACGCTACTCGCGACGTTCCTCGTCAACATCCAGTGGCTTCCAAGCGCGTCGTTCTTTGCCCTGTACGCGCTGACGACCAACCTGGACACCGCTGGGGTCATGTTCTACGGACTCACCACTGTGCTCGCAGAGCTCTTCTTTGTGCTCTCGCGCTCGATCGCGATCCACATGTACTCGAAAGAGTCGGACAACGGCAAAGACACGAGCGTGAGCCCGTACCAGTTCAAGTTCCTTTTCCTGCCCGCACTCTCGCTCTTGCTCCCGAGCTACGCGACGTACTACCACTTTGTGCACGGCATGGACGCGCTCGCACCAGTGGCTTTCCTCTCGGGCTTTGTCTACCTCTACGCGCTCACGTACCGCGGCGACCCACAGCGCACGGGTGTGCGCACCAACATGGCGCTCATGACGTCGCACAACAAGTTCGTCGAGACTGTCGCGTCGTACTTTCGTGGCCGAATCATCCGCGTCGAGCCGCTCAACCCCGAGCAGCACTACATCATGGCGTTCCACCCGCACGGCGTCATGGCGGCGTCGGCCATGTGGATCACGTTCACAGAGCAGTGGCACCGGTTGTTCCCAGGCGTGCAGCCGCATGTACTGACAGCGAGCGTGCTGCACCAGATCCCACTCGCACGCGACGTGATTCAGACGTACGGGTCGCGCGAAGTGACGCGCCAGGCATTCGGGAGCACGCTGGACGAGCGAGGCAGCGTGTTGCTCGTGCCCGGCGGCCAAGCCGAGATGCTCGAGCAGCGCGCGGGCCGGAACGAGGTGCGCGTGTACACCAAGCACAAGGGCTTCATTCGCGTCGCGATCGAGCACGGCACGCCACTTGTGCCCGTGCTGAGCTTCAAGGAAGGCGAGCTCATGGACAACGTCAAGGCGCCGCTCATGCAGCGTTGGTTCATCAAGAACCTGGCAATTCCGTTCCCGTACTTCCCGTACGGCCGTGGCTTCTTGCCCATCCCGCGCAAGGTGAACGTGACGGTCGTCGTCGGCGCCGCGATCCCCGTCAGCAAGATCGAGAGCCCGACTGCAGACGACGTCGACAAAGTGCACGCGCAGTACTTTGCGGCGCTCGAGGAGATGTTCCACACCCACAAGGCGGACGCGGGCTGCGAGGACTACAAGCTCGTACTCCTTTGAGGCGCTCGCTTACTTGCTATTGCTAGCTAGGGTGACTGCCGCTTTGCTTCGTCTGCTTGGGCGCTTGCCAACATGTACACTTACTTACTTTGCCCAGTCTGCGTCACTGCCACACGCCTGCGAGGCTCTCGAACCGGTTGCGCCGCTGCGCTTGGTCCGGGAACTGCTGCCACACGGCAGCGACCTTGGCCGAGACTTTGTGCAGGTCAGCTGGCACTGGACGATTGTACTTGGCCGCGTACTGCTCCCACGTGTGCGGCGGGATGAGCGCTGCAAACGCCAGCACGATGCTGTCGCGCCACGTCTTGAGACTCGTCGTCCACGACGCGAAGAGCTGCGCGTCACTCGGACTCTCGCTCAGCGCCACCGACACTTCTTGCACGGCTTCATACGCCGTCGCGAACGCCGGCTCGCAGCAGACGGCCTGGTAGAATGTCATGTCGCACGGCGGCAGCGACGCGTTCCACGCGACGAGCGCGGCTTGGAGCGGCTCTGGGAGCTCACTCGCATCTTCGCCGCCTGCCTCGGTGGATTGGTTCCCTTTTGGCTGCACCAGCGTCGGCGCTGCAAACTTCTGCAGGTACGTGATGCACTCGTGCTTGCTGCTTGGGAGGCACGCAAACGCAGTTCGTCCGAGCTGCGCTTGAACATCAGCACCAGCCAGCCAGTGCGGTCAGCACTGTTCATTGAACATGACGTACGACAGTGCGCCATGGACAGCGAGTCGAGACGCACCGAGTTGGTGATCGTCAGGTTCGCCTTCTTCGAGTCGATGACTTCGCTCAGCATGGCCACGGACGTGGCCTGGTTCTCGCACAAGTAGTGCAATGGCGAGTTGCCAATCTGCGGACCAGCAACAGCAAGCACCAGTGTGAGATCGGACCAGCTAGTCACCCACCCACCAACTGGCGCATTGGAGGCCACTGCCAAGTGAGAGAGGGAAGCGGGAGTACGCACGTTGTTTGCCGTGTTCGGATCGGCGCCGTGCTTGAGCATGACACGGATCGCTTCCGCCGTCACTGCGCTGTTTTGGCAGAGGTAGTGGAACGTAGTCGCTTGGAACTGCACGGGCGTCAGTGAGCAAAATGATCTCTTTCCTCCCTCTCTCTGTCTTCTCCCTCCTTCCTGTACCTGATTCTGGACGTTCGCATTCGCTTTCGCTGACAGGAGCAGCCCGAGCATCGCCGCGTTCGCTTCGCTGCTCTCGCTTGCGTAGTGGAGCGGTGTGTTGCCAACCTGTTCGTGCGTGTGAAGTGAAGGCGTGGGTGGACGGACCCACGCGTCGAAAAGCGATCGCTCGTCAGGCGACACTGTCGTCACTTGTGAGCGCCGACACGACACGCACCTCGTCCACTGCGTCCACGTTCGCGCCGGCCCCCAACAGCGCCTGAAGCGCGTCGACTGAGCACGCGTCGTTCTCGCACAGAAGATGCAGTGCGGACTTCCTCGAGCCCTGGCCACGGACGCCACAACAACAATCACCGTCTCCTTCTCGCTCAGTCTCCCCACCCCTGGCACCCAAACAGCGGCGTCAAACAAGCTAGTCGCGCACCGTAGTCTGGAGGTTCACGGGCGCCTTTGCCGCCACGAGCTCGCGGATGCATGCGCTCAGGTCGGACCCCCACTCATCAGCACGGCTGCGGTTCTTACAGAGCACGTGGAGCGCACTCCAGCCGTGCTAATCGTGTTCAACAACTTCGTGAGCTGGCTGTTAGGGAACCCACAGCAACTCGAGAGCGGGAGAAGCAGAGCGCAGCACCTCGTCCACGGCTGTGCAATCTACGCCAGCGCGCACGAGCACCGCTATCGCCTGCGCGCGAGTGGCATTCGCAAGCGAGCGGTTTTCACAGACAAAGTGCAGCGGCGTCCAGCCGTCCAGCATGATGGCGAGAGGGTGATCTGCGCCTGAGACAACCTGCTCCAGGCGCAGGAGGTCGCACTCGCCCTGTACTTCGTCCCACAGCGCAGTGAGCGCCTTCGCGGTCAGGGTCATCTCGGCTGGATCTTGACTTTCTTGTATCAGGCAAGAGGTTTATTCTAATTCGTAACTAAAACGTGTCATCACTATTCTCTGGAATTCTTCCAGAGTTATCCCGAGATCTGACTTGGTCTACCTTTTCTAAAACTATTTTCTGATTTTTGACCGTTCGGGTAACCTTCATGCGACCTTTTCTAGATATGCCGAGATTTTTTCTTGAAAAATCAGAAACTCAAAAAATTCAGGTCTTCCCAAGAGGTTTACGGGCACTACACAGGGAGTCGGATCAAAACGCCCACCCGTCGAAGATCAAGTGTATGGTGACATTATCCAGTGGAGACAAGAAAGGAGCAAGATCAGGTTCGCCATTTCATCCAATAGAAGTTTAGAACAGCTTTAGGTGACGATTTGATATCAAAATGATGGTTTTTACTCAGCGTACGAAAAAATGTTCATAAAATATCAATTGCAATTTCAAAGCATCTGGCAACAATTGGCCACCTTCACTCAGATCAAGATTTAATTGAGGAAGTTCAGTATTTTAATCTAAATGTTATCCCAAGGTCCACCATATTTATTCCACCAATCACAGCTGCTGAATTTGTGTTTCAGTCTGGAGCCAGCAGGTGGGCGTATCGAAGTGTCTGGGCGTATTGATCCGTCCGCATGTGTACTGGGGAGAAGTCCCAGTGGGGTGATAAATATTTCTGAATCAATTACTCAGATCAAGTGTAAATGTAATATTCTACAAATATCAGACATATTTATGGGTCCAGACTGGAGAGACGCCCCAGTAAAGAAAAATAGAATATATCCGGATAAATTGGTCGTTTACTCGCGCTCTCGGTCCTTCGGACCTCCGCGCTCGGATGAAAAAAAATAAACTCCTGGACCGTTTTGTGTTTTCCGCTCAGTAAACCTCGGTCGCTGGGCCCGCCAACGCAGATCATGTCGGGCTGCCAAGCGAAGCGGCGCCCGACATGTCTGCTTCGGCTACGCTCCCTCGCTTTCTTCGCTCTTCGGTGTTTGGTAATTTACATGACCTGTCATATATCTCTATTGAGTTACAATGAAAAAAATAGAAGCCCCGTTGGGCTTCTCTCCAGTAGTGCCGGTCTACGTCTGTCCTCGGAAGACATCTTCTAAATTTAATTTCGTACAGGGAACATTCATGCCACATTCACAAATTCACATAATAATAGATTATAAACGGTGCGTTTTATCTTGATTTTAGTATGCTTTTTGGTGGAACTATTACTTGTCCAGCCCCAAAATTAGAATTTTATTCTATATTGGGCCCCTAAGTTTGCCTTTTTTGCGTGAAAACGACTGCTATCGCTTGGATTTGTCAAAGGGAACAACATATCGAAATAGCATCTAATTCGAATTTTAGAGAAAGTTATGACAAAAAGAGTGAGCGGCACTAAATAATTAACCTGGAGTGTAATCGTGTTTTGCCTTTCAAATTGGTCACTACTTTTGAGGGCGATTTTGTTAAATTCAACAATGCAACGCACAAAACGTTAAGTAAACAATACAAATGGTTTACTTCACGTTTCTAGCAAATTCTTTGAATGATAGGTTACTTCAAAGCTTATCTTCCGATTTATCTTCCGATTTCCCGATCATGCAAATTTGTAGTACCTCGAGATTGAAAAATAAGAAATTGAACGCATCAACATGATGCATCAGGGTTTTGCGTTCAGGATCAACAACACAGAAATATCTTTCGAAATTAGCCACAGTACGTGCGAGATGTATATGCCCACCGCGATTGCTGATCAACGACCCGTCGATTTTGGACCGCTCACAATCTCAACTCCGCCAGACTTCTCCAACCAAGCAGCCCGTGAGAACGAGCGCGTACAATGGTGGCGATCTAGCAGGGAGCAGTAAGCAGATGTACGAGCGCGTGCGCTTGAGTGTGGTCGTGCTGCGTGTGCGCGCTCACAAAGGACTGATAATGTGTGTGTTTTTGCGTGATGCTGGTTGTATTCAGCACCAAACAAAAAAGAGCACGAACTGCAACAGCGCGCCGAGCCTCTCCCGCGCACGCATACCAGCGTCCCGTCACCACCATGTGGGGGGGGGGGCGGCGACCAAACATGGAGCAGCGAGCAGTGATACCAGCGCGCGCGCGTGAGTATGGTCGTGATATGTGTGCTAGCGATTAAATATAAATGAGCACGCTTGTACAAACGCAAATCCTGGTTGATGTGTTACTTGCGCTTCCAAGCTCGAACGATACCTGACACTGTTCCTTCTTGTCTCGGCTACGCTTGCCTGCTACAGAGTTTGTGTTCACCGTTTCAGCGCTAGCTGTTGAGCTTCGAGGGCGGCGGCCACTGTTGTCTCGCGCCACTCTACTGTGGGCGTGTTCGCTTCCCGAGTGAAAAACGACTCCCCAGTACAGCACGCGCGATGGCAACCACGCTTCGGGCGTCTCTTTCAGCGTGGCACGCTGGGTCGATGGGAAGGTCGATGAGACCGTCAACCCAGATATGGTACAACAAGCTGAATATCATAAAACCGCTGGGAGAGCGAAGGTCGGATGGTCACGCGCAGCTCGCTGGCTCTGGCTAAAGTCGCCCGAGATCTGGCGTCGGCTTCTTGCTCGGCGGCAACGGTTCGTCCTGGCTATCGGCGGGTGTGCACGCTCGTATATGTGTCTACGGTCCCCTGAGCAACTCGATCACTGTAGCCAACTGCTTTTGCACAGCAGCCAACTCCGTAAGGTAGTTCTTTTGTTCTTCTAACATCACCTGCTGTTGTTCGACCACTTGCAATTGCAGAGTTGCCATCTTGGAATGGGCATCAGCTTGGGCTTCAAACTTTCCGGCTAGTGCAGCAACATTTGCTGCCCTCTAGCTCTGCGCGAAAGCAACACGAGAAAGCGCCTCTCCAACCTCCAGATCCAGCGCTGATCAGCTTGAGTAGCCCACGCCCAGCGCTGGCAGTGGCTGCGGTCCGCTGTTGTCCAGGGTGAACCACCGAAGCATCTCGCCGCTCCACTGCATCAAAACGCGTCCAATCTTCCGTTGCAGGTAGTGTTGTGTCCGACGCATGCGCTGCACACACCATCGAGTCGTGCACAGCGAGTGCGCTGCTTGCGGCTCGCCTGTCCGGCGTGTAGAGTAGAAGCGTCGCTGTCAAAATGTCGGCAAACGACCCGCGCCGCAAGTGTTGGCTGTAGTGCTGAAACAAACGTGCCCCAAAGGATCGTTGCTTCGTCGACGTCGCTCCACTCCCCCTCAAGCTCCGGTAGCTCCGTTGGCCTGACTGGGTGCTGCCAGCCACCAAGCGCACGAGCCACCTTTTGGTCGCTGTTAGAAGTCTCTGGTATACTCAAGTACAGTGTTGGACCCGTCGACTTTGGTACGCCCCCTGTGAGGCAAATCGCTCAAGTTGACGTCGGGACCCGGCGCCGCGTCTGCTGGAGTGCGACTGGCGTTTTGGAGCAAGCTGAAGCTGTCCTGCTGCGTCCCACACTGAGTCGAGCACCCTGTTGATGTACGTCAACACGTTGTCCTGCTACGAGATCTCCAAGGAAATTTGGCTGAATACTCGCTGCGACAGGCCATACCGGTTAGCTGCGAGCTGGGCAGCGATGAAATGAAGCGGTCGTACTCGCAGCGCAGAGTGGTAGGGAAAACCGACAATGTGTGCAATTGCTTTGTTTTCTTTTGAGTCACGCCGACGAGGAGGCACGTCCCGATCCGCTGCAGCTGGTTGAAGACGACACCGCCGACCTATGAACTTCTCCCCACCAGAGCCCACAGAAACTCGACGAGCGCCTGATTCTTCAGCGCCTTGCTGTCGTTCCTCACCCACAGGCGCGCTCCGATCACGCGCAACTCCTCTACCGTCATCAGTGGCGCCTTGCCCTGAAGCGCGCAGCTGCGCGAGATTCCCAGCTCAAGATATGTATTTCGGAGAGTCTATCGTAGGGACGAGTACCAGTCGTTGCGGTTGATGAAGAAGCTCATCCGCGTTATGTCGACGAGTTGCCTCTTTACGCTGCTCTGATACGTCGACGCCGCAGAGATCCCAATCGCCGGGTCGGCGACTTAAAAAGCAGCGAACTTCGCCATCAGATCCTCATTAACGTGCTCGTCACTGATGGTGGTGCAGCTGAGTGTGCCGTTCTCGTAGTGCTTAAGGAACGCGGCGAACTTCTTCACCGCGGCTGATGCGTGGTTACGAGTTGAGCTTGTATACGCTGCCTCGATCAAGCTTGCTAGAGACTGCGGCGCGTTGGATTTGTGCTCAACTCGCGACGAATTGCATTCAGACTCCATCCGTGCTTGTTCCCAACAATTGGTACTTGTGTGTGTGCAGTGGAGAAAATTCGAACTTACAATGACATCTACTGTGCGCGATATTCCAATTCAGATAATGTGGAAATATCCCACTTTTACCCCTCACAACATGCACCAAACACCCAATCACCCAACTTTACACAACAAAAACAGACTCACAAACAACTTTCAACGCAAATGGACAGGACAAACAACTACCCAAACACAATTTTCAAAACAATAACCGACCA
>JAASGD010000633.1:0-18734 GCA_023334115.1 Globisporangium megalacanthum
CGAGTGCGAGTGCGAGTGATTGCGTGTCACCTGGCCTGCCCCTGAGACTTAAGGGACACAGGCGTGTGCAGGAAAACGTTTGCTACCCCAGGCCCGAGAGCTCGCTCCAAAAGAGCTATCAAAGGGGAACACAGTGTGAGGTACTGACCAACAGAGCCAGAAGGCCAAGGTCGTGTGTACTTGCCTAGGAAGTGTGTGCGTGCATTTCGAGTGCGAGTTTGCCCAGCCGTCTGACTCGAACCCAGGAGACGTTCACCTCGTCGTCTCTCTGGTAAGCGAAGCTCAGGAGGAGAAAACTACAGCCCACTTCGTCACACTCGTCCGTCCAGCTTCCAGCCACGCTTGGCGCTCCTCGGCGTGCCAGTCGTGCACGTCGACTCCCGCCCGTTTTCTTGACCTCTCGCGGGTCTGATGCGTCGTCGCCCCACGTTCGAGCCTCCAGTCATGGATGTAGATTCTGACGGCGACGACTGCGACGACTACCCCTTCCCTAGACTACGACATATTCGTGCGCCAAGAGTGACGAGTTGGCTCAGCGCATTCCCACCATCGCCTCGTCGATGCCAGACGCTCGCGAACTTGAGCGTGCCGCCGCCCGGTATCCTGCGGTGGAAGAGCTGCACCGCCGGTGTCAGGCGCTTTGTTAGCGGGACCGCCGCGTCGAGTCACGGTCGGACGCGGTCCTGCAGCTCGTTGCGGCGCTGCACGCCACCATGGTGTGGGCGTCCTGGCAGTCCCGGCTGTACACCTCGTGGGCTGACAGCAAGGTACCCGAAGGTAAGCGAGAGGCTGTTGACCTCGTATCACAGCATCAGGTCACGCACGGCGCCGTGGCCGAGCTACAGCTGGAGCTGGGCGGTCAAGATGCCGTGGAGCAGACGTCTTATGACGCGTACGTGGACCTGGACACAAAGTTCCAGAAGGCCGAGGGTACGATCACGGAGCTTTGTGATCAGCTCGCACGGGCCGAGAAGACGCCAGCTCTCGGTTCAGCCCGCGCCGAAGCGTCTCTGAAGCGACTTCGGCATGCGCACGAGGCTGCCGTGGAACGTGCCGACACCGAGCAGGTGCAGCGGGAGCTTGATGTCGACGAGCTTCGTCTGGCTCGTGAAGCCCTCGCCGCCTAGGACGCCGAAGTCACCGCCGTCAAGTTGGAGGCACGGGTCGCTCTGGAAAGCTGAGTCTAGGCTCGGCAAAGTCTCGACTCGTTGGCGGCGGAGACTGGGATGTTGCGGGTGCGCGTCGAAGAACTCTCGGGACGGCTGCGTTACCCGCGACGGGAGCGTGATGAGGGTCGCCGCGTGCATGACGCGCTGTCAGCTGACAGCGATCGCATTCTCCGTGAACAGTGCCAGGCCGCGCGGCGTTGGGATGGCGAACGCGCCGCTTTGGAGGCGCCTGCTTCCCCCGCTTCGCACGCAACTAGACGTGGCTGTGGCGGCAACACGTGCCGCCGAAGTGGCACGTCAGACGGCTGTGGTCGCTGCTGCGAACTCAGCCACCGCGGCAGCAGCTGCGGAGTTGAAGCGAGTGGTAACTTTGCAGCGGGGGCATGCGGCCGAGCGTCAGGTACTGGATCTTGAGCGTACTCTCGCTTGCTCTGAGGAAGAGTGCGCGGTGGCGTGGGCTCAGCTTGCAGAGTCGTCCGCCCAGGTCGACGAACGTCTCCCGCCCCCGAGCCAACCGCGCGAGTTGTTGCCTAGTCTGCTCGTCGACCTTGGTCGCGCGATTGCTGACGTCACCGCCCTCCCGAGGGCGTACTGGATCGCGGGCTGAGCACGCTGGGTCTGGCAGGCGTCGTTCGTTCCGATCTCGACGCTCCATTCCGATCGTACGCTACCTCCCGCCGGACACCGTCGTTGCTGCCGCGGCTCGACACGCTCCACCGTCTGCTTTACGCGCTCCGCGGCCTCCCGTGTAGCCACCCGCTCCGGTTTCGTCCAAGCGACCCCGCCTCGAGTCGGTTCCTCTGTCCAGCTTTGCGGCGTCCACCCCTGTGCGCCAGCCTCCTGTTACGCCAAAACGGTCGCGAACCGACACGTCGGCATGGTCGACTGGGGAACCGCAGCAGGGCGATGGTCATCGCGCAGGTTCTCAAGCTGTTTGTCGAGCTGAGCGGGCCCGTCCTTCTCGACCGTCGTCTGCCGAGCTGGCCGCCGGCGAAGCGACGTTCTTTGAGTCCATTCCGTCTCGTGGTAGCGACCCGTTGCCTTCGAGGTAGACCCGTGACCTGGCCACGTGCTAGAGGAGCAATCAGCTGAGACAATTACAGTTGATTTTTTGGAAACGGTAATTCCGCCTCCGTCTTTCTGGCCACCTCCGCCTCCGGTTTCAGCTCCTCCTCGTTTTGACCGCGACCTGACGACGCGCGCCGCCATCGAATCCGTGGTGGCGGCTCAGCCTTGGAACACCCTCGTCGAGCGACAGCCTAGCCCCATCACCTTCTCCGCCAGTGACCCGCGGTTCGTAGAGCTCGTGAGGCGGCACGAGCGCTTCGTAGCAGGTTGGGCCGACGTGGTGTGGTGGCATACTCACGCCCTCCAACCCGACGTGGAGTACTGCGAGCGCCGTGAGCCTGGCTTTGCCTCGTGGTGGGCCGGCTTTGCACGCCAAGTACAGCAGAGGTTGTCCCGATGCGTAAAGGCCTTCCAGCCGCCCCTCGATCTTGTCCAAGACCTCATCCAGGATGGCGTCTGCGACATTGACGTCCTCCTCGACCTGTTCTTCCTTGTTTCACCGCGGGTGATGGTACGTTGGTACCCGCAGGGTTCGGCAAATAGTGGCGCGCCCTTGCTGGAAGGCGCGTCCGAGGACCTTGATCGCGCCGAGCCCTGGCGCACGTTCTTCATCGACGCGCTCGCTCAACATCCATCCCTACAGACGACCGTGCACCGCCGGATTGTAGGCAAGTTGAGCTCCCAGCCATTACGATCTCCCATTCATTGGCCTTTCTGGCCGCCAGTCTGGGCGGCGTACTTCCTGGAATGTGTCGTCTTCTTTTTCTTCCTTGTCGCACGCCTGCCCATCTTCTCCTCGAACCTTGTGACCTAATCGCCTTCTGCACCTGGTTGAGCGTGTCCTTTCGAACCCACTCACTCTCCATCGCCTCTGCCTCTCTGCCGCCAAGCCTCGTCTTACCTTCATCGTTCATCCCGTGCCGAGCACAAAGAGCGAAATCAGCTCGCACAAAGAGCATCGTCGACTTCTCGCCCCTTCTCCGCGACAATGTACGGAACTCAGCCTCACCGCACGCATCGCTCGCTTTCTTCCACTCTCTTTGCCAGCATCTCGTCCAGTTCCGAAGCCGCGCCACCAGCCTTCAGCGCGACTCCCTCGCGGACCAGTCATCGCCGCGTCCTCCCGCGAATAGATTCTCGATTTGGCCGTCGACACGCTTACATACAAAAATACACTGCGCTGCTGCGCAACCGCCGCACGCGCCTGCCGCCTCGCCTTGCCTTGCCACGACGAGCTAGGCGGTCTTCTCGGCTTGCATGGCCCGACGTCGACCTCGCTTCGCCCGCCTTTGCTCGAAGTTGACAATCAGGGCTCCGCAGTTGAGACCCTCCTGCGCGACCGACATCGGCTCCGGATACCCCGTCGATTTGACAAGGTACTCGCATACTTGGCGGCCGAACCGAGTCTTCTTTCTATCGCGCGAATCGAGGAGCACCTCGACCTCGTACAAACCGTCTCGTTCTGCCGAGTCCACGACCCAGCTGTCTTCCGGCAACAGTGCTTCATCGAAGTCGAACCGTTCGAACGAGTCGTCGACAAATTGCACCGTCAGCCTGTCCGGGAAGGCCCGCACCGCCTTCAGCTTCGACACGTGGACCGTCGGAAACACACGGTATTCGGTGCCTGCTGTTGTGTGTTTCGTGGCAAACTGCCCCACCATATCGGCGAAGACGAAGGGCCCGTGCCGCATGTGTGCCAGCTTCCGTGCGTACCCGTCTTCACGCGGTCCAGATACAACCATACCTGTGAGCCTTCCGCGATCGCATGTGGGCTCGGGCCGCGGTTGGAACCGTCGGCTCGCGTTCGTTGTGCCGCATGAAGGAGCAGCTCCGTAAGTCGTCTCGTGTCGGTGTAGTGTCTTTGCACACGGAAGCGCCACCGCGTCGGTTCCACATCCCAGAGGTCGCGATTACCCAGCGCCAGCGTGGCCTCCACCGTCGATCGCAGTTGCCAGCCGTACGCGACGTAGAACGGGGTGTTCTCCCGCACACGATCGATGGGCGAGTTCAGCGCGAAAAACGAGGCGATTAGCATACTCGTTCCAGTCACGCTGGTGTTTAACTTCGACGTACATCTCCATGGATCGGGTGAGTGTCTGCAAAATCCGCTCGACTGTCTCGTTCCCTTGCGGCCGGTATGATAACGTCGCTCTCTGGCTGTGTTTTGCGATGCGATTGAAGGCGCGGAAGAAGTCGGACATGAAGCCGGGCTCACGGTCGTGACGGATGACTTCATTTGCGCCGAACCCGTGGAACACGCATTCCTCGTACGCCACCGCCACGGTCTGTGCGCCTCGCGACGCACTGGCTTTCGCCATCACGAGGCCGGTGAACAGGTCGACGAAGATGAGAAGCTCAGTGTTCCCACGGTTCGAACGGAGAGGCGAAGGGATGTAGTCCATCGCGATCATCTGGAATGGTCGCGTGGGGGCGATGTTGCCGGGCGACTCGCCCTTCCGGGTTGGTCGCCCCTTGCCGGTCTCGCAGTCGACACACTCCACGACATTCTGCACGCTCCGGAACACCGACATCTAGTAGAAGAGTCGTCGCAGCTTCTGGTACGTCCTACCCACGCCTTGATGCCCTCCTTCAAGACTCGAGTGGAAGTGGTGCAGCACGTCACGCTGCAGAGTCTCTGGCATCACGAGCCTTGGGTCTTCTGACGCGGTTACTGCCTGGTCTGGGAAGTAGTACAGCAGGTCTGCGGAGTCAAGGACGAAGCGGTCGGCAACCTTTCCGCTCTTTTTCACCGTGGCCGCGTCGAGCGTGGCGAGGTCTCCTCGGATGAAGTGTTTCACGCCCATGATCCACTGCTCTTCGACTTGAGCGAGCCTGATACGCTCGATACGCAGCTCGATCACGGCTGCTTCGCTGAGGACCCGCGGGAGCTGGTCGACCCGTCGTGCCTCGCTCCGCGTCACGGCTACGATCCGCGGCGTCGCTTCAACCGCGGCTGGATTCATAATTTCGGCGAGGCGGTTCAGCGTGCCCAATTCTTCGATCGTGGGCTCATCTTCTATGACGAAGCCGGCCCTTTCTCTGCAGGGCTTGTCCGGTCAGGAAGTCAGCTGGCTGGTTCCAGTCACATTTCATGTGGATGAGCTCATGTCGGGGCCACTGGGCCAGCGTCGTCATCGTTCGCGCACGCAGGAGCTGCAACCCGGCGCCTTGCACTCGATTTCTCCGCGCAGCTGTCATATCGTGAGGTTCGAATCTCCCGCTACGATCAGCCAGTGCACGTCGATGCCGTCGAGCAGATCCAAGCCAAGCATCAGGCCGCGATACTCCGCTTCGTTGACGGTGAAGTTGATATCGAAGCCCGACGCTACTCGGAGGGCTCTCCAGCCCGGACACTCCCACACGAAGGCGGTGTACGCCCCTTCCGCGCGTTTCGGCTTCGCGGACTCGTCGAACGTGACCGCATGTGTGATCCCGTCCACATGGAACGTGGGTGTTACCATGGATTCGGGGCCCGCGCTACCCTTCTTTGGCGCGATGTCGGTCAAGGCTTCGTCGCGTCGGTCTAGAGGGGAGGGGGTGATGCTCGCCTCGAGACGACCGAGCAGCTCGCCTTCACCTATCGAGCACTTCTCGACCACCAGGCTCGATGGATGATCGCGGCCCATGGCCCAAGCCGTCCGAGACGCCCCTTGCTCCGGAAGAGTCATGAGAGCGTGGTGTACCGCATGATTACGCGGACCGTGCGGCCCGCCAGCATGTTGATGCACTCGTCGAGGACTCGGAGCATCGCGAGGGCCACTTTCTCAACCACGTCGTAGCCCAGCTCGTTCGGCTTCAGCGTACGGCTCGAGAAGCGGACCGGGTGGAGAACGCCATCGTGAGCCTGAACCAGGGATGCTGAGACCGCCCAAGCGCTGGCGTACAGGATCACAACGCTTTCGACGGCTGGATTGAAGTGGCGAAGGAGCAGAGCTGCTGCGAGGCGTTGCTTCAGTTCTCCGACCGCTCGTCGCCCTCGCACGAGTCGCGGGTTCACACCCGTCACCATCGTCTCGCTTGTTCACCTTTCGACAGCCAGGTCTCCCCTTCCGACGAAGTCTATCTCCGAAGCCTCGTATAGGATAGCCGCGTACACCGCGTAGTCCTCAACAAATCGGCTGTAGTAGTTCAAGCGGCCCAGGAATGACTGCATCGCCTTCAGCGACCTCGGGAACTCAAGCGCGGCAAGGGTCTCGAAGTTCTTCGACTCCGCCTCAAGACACGCCGCCGAAACCGCGTCCCCATGGTAGCCTACCTGAAGTTGCCCCCACTCGCTCTTCTCGACGCTGATCGAGATGTCCTAGCGCTCGCAAGCATCGAGCGGCCGTTCCACCTTGTCGCAAGGATCGTCCCAGCTCTCCCCGCCAGCCAGGATGTCGCCGATATACGACCGTCAACCGATGACCGGCTTCGTCCCCACGGTAAACGGCTGGCCGGTCTAGAAGATGTCGCTCCCGCCGGTGGCACCTGCACTGCCCGTCGCTTTCGCCTTGATGTTCGAGATCCATAGGATCCCGTACAACGCATTGTCGATGAGGCGCTGGTAGATCTGCGGCGCGTTCTTCAGCTCGAATGGCATTCAGTCCCATTCGAAGAGACCGAACGGCGTAATGAAGGCAGTGATCATCTTGGCGCGGTCGGTCATGCTGGCGACCCAGAAGCTGCTCGCCATGTCAAGCGAGCAGAAGCTGAGATATTTATCCAGGTTCTCGAGCAGCTCGTTCGCCGAAGGCGTCGGGTACACCATCAACCGCGTCAAGGAGTTGACCAGACGATAGTCGATGCAGAGATGAATGTCCACGCCGTTCTTCTTGGTGATGACAACGATGAGCGAAGCCCAAGGGGACGTTGAAAGCGGGATTATCTTTGCCGCGATCAAGCCCTTCAGCAGATCGTACACCTTGTCGTGGAACTGCGGCGGGATCTTCCTGATTCTCTGCGCGATCGGCTCCACGCCTCCAACGTCGAAGTCGCACTCCACTCCCACAGTAGCGGGGGGGGGGCAGGGCAACGCCTTTCCCGATCAGCAGCTTGCGTCGCTTCCAGATGATCGCCTTGAGCCGTGCGATCTCCTCCGGCGTGTTCATGGTAGGATCTCCCACCTTCAGGTCGTCGATCGTTACCGGGGCTGCGCCCGGCGGCGGCACCTCCGCGATCAGTGCGAGTTCTTCTTCGACGTCTTCGGCGGTCAGCTTCGTGCCCTCATGGATGTACGCCGGGTCACGTTCAGACTCCCCAGGTCCATTTCGCGCTAGCGCATAAAATTCGTCGCTGTCCGACGCTCGGCCCTCCTGAAGCGCTGCGGTGGCCTTCCTCTTCGGCGTTCGTCTCTTCTTCATTGGTCGATTCGACGAAGCTGCTACCATCTCGCGCTGGCTCAGCGTGCTTGTCTTCCTCTGGCTCGGGGTCTTCGCCGGCGTCCGCTTGGGGGGCGGGCGTATCAACTTCCAACGTTGGAGTTGCCCGAACAGCCGGAGTCACGTCTTCCCTTGTGGCTCCGGCGTCCTGCCTCGTAAGTACGACGGTAGACCAAGTGTACGTCGGGCGTTCCACCAGCGGACCTTCGGCAGCGGCTTCTTCCTCCGGCTCTTCGTAGCGCGTTGCTTAGTACGCCAAGTTCCGCCACTGGCTGTACCTGACCGACCCGACCGAGCCGAACCCTAGCATCCTTGGTACGTGGTCTTCTGCGATCCATACTGCCACTGCGTCCACCGGGCCCGTCTTCATCTCCCGTTCGCTAACGTTGACGATCTGCAGGAATCGCGGGCGGCCAGCGCCGTTCAACACGACTGATGGGACCGACTGCTTCACGCGTCGTACAACAGCTTCTGCCCGTCTCCACCCCGAAGGATTACTTCCTGCATCTCCCTTGCGCCAGAGTCGTTGCCATGTCCGGGTGGACCGTCTTCACTCGGTAACAGGTGTCTCCTGCCGGTCAACCGGACGCGTACTTCGTCTGGGGGGGGGGCAGATCGAGCCATCCGCGATGTCGAGATGTACGCCGGAAAGCTCCATGAAGTCCATCCGGAAGATGGCGTCCTGACCGTGCAGTTCCCCGACCCACGCCTTGAAGTGGTAAACCAGCTCATTCGCCAAGGTATGCTTGATCCTCACTCTCCCATCCATCGTGTACGCCACGTCTCCGATACAAAGACACTGAGTTGTCTTGCTCATGTCGATGTCGCAACCTGCCTCGCGTGCAAAGGCGGTGTCTACAATAGACACCTCGGCTCCTGAATCAAACAACAAGTTCGCTCTCCGGTCATCGATCATTCCGACGGCTTTCACCTGCTTAAACCACTTGTCCGGTGCGTGATGCTTCCTGTACCCCCGTCGTTCGCCGGGAAGCAGGCGGAGAGCCATCAACACAGGTGCGCGCTGAAAATCATCGACCGCTCGGTCACTCTTCCGTTCTTCTGAAACATCGGCTGTATTCACGTGGTTACCGCCGGCTTCGCTCACTCCTTCTTGACTTTGCCTGATGTACGCGTTCACACAGGCACTAGACCGCTCGACACGCGCTATATTCCAATCTAGCGTGCGGTCTAGTTTAAAGCCTTCTCCGCCTGCGGTGGCTGTATCCTGGTGTGGTGCTGGGGGTCGTACCACTGGCGAGCGAGGTTGAAGAACCCTTCCATCTTGCAGCTCTTGGCTTCGTGGACGTCGCCACACGCCTTGCAGACGTGGAGACAACGGTCGGACGGGTGACCGCGCTTCCCGCATTTGGGCGCAGGTCAGGCGCTTCCAGCAGTTGAGGTCGGTATGACACGACGACCCCCAGTACGAGCAGCGACGCTCCCCTCCATCGTCTGGGCCATGGGCTCCTCTGTCATCGCCGTTCGTCCGAGGCTTCGTTTCCGGTTCGCCGGCTACCAGAGCGGCCAAATACACCTTCGAAGTATCGTCCACGTCGCTGGTTGCTTTGGTGCTGGAGTTCCACGTCTCCGGGCCGGTTGCCGGCGTCCGAACCACGTTCACCGAACGACGCTCGTGTGGAAATTGTTCACCTCAAGGCGAACTGAATGCCGTGCTTACCTCGGATAGCTCTGGATTTTGATTTTGTGCTTATTGCAATTTGAAAAAAGGAATTATTCTGAACCGGTATTCCATTTTCAAGCTACATGTATATACTGGCGCTTCAAATAATTTTCGATGCTGAAAACATTTGACGTGATTTCAACATGAAAGAGTTGGAGTCCTGCACCGAGTTTGGTCTGCCGTGGGCAAGTGCCTGCAGCAGACAGTGTTCTCGCGTCTGAGTGAGCTAACGAAAGCTGCGCAGCCACGAACCAGTTTGTGGATGGGATCTTGGCTGCTAGCGCTTGACAAAATCAATGCTGCTGACCCCATGACGGTTCATGATCAAGGTCAACTCGCTCGACCATCTCAGTGTGCATGGCCGCCTCCGTCTTTGAATCTTTTGGTCTTGCTCTGTCAATGGCGGTGTGAATGGCGATGCGGAGAGGGTGTATAAGAGTGTATGGGATGGGGGTTGCTGTCGTCACGCCACTCAGCAGCAGGTCCTTCACGACGAGGATACAGAGCCGCCGATTCCCGCTGAGCGCTTCCATCTCCAGCTTGTTCAGTACCAGACCGACCTCACGACATTATATCTCCCTGCCTGGTAGTGCTGCGATACCCACATAGGCACATAGGACGCTTACTTAGACTGGAAGCGTGAATCCGGTCTAATGATACTCCTACTTCATTCAACAATCGCTTCATTAGATATCCACTACATATTAGATCGCCGTCAGCGCGCACAGGACCGCAATGAGTGCCTAATGATACGAACGCCAGCTCCACGGTCGGCCGCGCCAATTGCGAGTCCTGATATGCCAACTCTGTGGTTGAACTGCAATAGCCGATTAGGCACTGGCAACGCGCGTCGCGCACCCAAGGCGCGATTACCCCACAGGTCTCGCGAGTTTGGATGGTGGTGCCCCCTAGTGCCTCAACATGCACGTGGTCTTCGCCTGCTACTGCCCATCTTTGGCATGCAGCGCGCTGTTAGCTTGCCGTTCACTCGCTGAGTACCGTGTACGTACTGCATGGATGCGTAGGGGCAGCGAAACAAACCGATCTTGGAACTGATCGGTTTTGAGCACTCGGCACTTATACGTCTTGGGCGACAGCGTGCAGACAAACAACTTGATCACAACCTTCTAAATCACCGGCGATGACGCACATACCCCGATGATCACCAGGTTTTGTGTGCGGCAGCGGCTGCTCGAGAATGTTGGTGGTCTTGACTCCTTCTGCCCACCACACATGGAAGAAGCCGCTTTGTCGTGGGGCGATGACCTCCCTATGCTTTCAGGATTGATTTCACTGCGATAGAACAATGTCTCTCCCCGATCATTGGTTACTGCAGCGTGAGCTGGAGCCTACTCATGTCCTGTACCGGCGCCTAGCGCTTGATGTCTAACCACTATCTGTGTGACTGCGAGCTGGTGATTCGCGTCTCCGCCTGCTCCAATGCGCGGCATTCGCCTCAAACAGCTTCAGCACATTCGACTCCACCTGCAAGCGCGTGAGTATGTAGTCTGCAGCCATATATGTTAAGACCCTCCACCACCCCTTCTGCCTACTTGAGCGTTTCCTGTCAACAGAATTAGCCAGTATTTTGTGAGCTTGTACCTACCAGATTTTATATTCTTAAAAAAACTAATAAAGAAATAGTAAACGTCGACCGTCTGTCCCTCGTGCAACATTCTTCACATGAGGTTACACGAGCAAAAACTGTTTATAACAGTTTTTACACACGTTTTCGAAAAATAACTGTAATATGTAATCAAGTTAATTTTGAAACGAGTTAAATTCGAGTCAGTTATGGCTCGGAATCTTAAATTATACAGTGTATACGTTTATACCAGACACTGGGATCTCTCTGGTATCTCGGAGTAACGCTGTAATAAAATCCAGAGAACAAATATTTGACTCCCAATTAACGGCTATAATGATAATATTTGATTGACACCTTTTATATTCAAAAACACCTTGCGATAATAAAATTTTCCATTCCTTGCACCAGCCGCTCGCCGCTCGGACCATCGCCGCTCGCACCATCACCGCTCGCACTGCTGTCGTTGGCGCCACTCACACCGTCGCTGCTTACACATCCCATACTGGCGCGGCCGCTCTGACTCTGGGCACCTTCAGCTGTTCCGCGGGCGTCCTCTTGTCCCTTCCCTCTTTTGCTTCGCCATTTTCGTCACTCTCGTTGTCGTCGCCCTTGCGACAGCGCACATCCTGGGCAGCGCATTTGGATGCCGCATGGGCGCGCACGATTGTAGAGGTAGACACTGCGCATACACACGTACACACCACTTAGTGAGGGACGGTCAGACTATAAATGAGCTACACTACTTGCACTCACCCCGCCGTGCCTTTCGAGTAGGCAGGACAGAAATACTTCGAGCCCTGCCTCTCGCTCAACCTCGTATTTAGAATATTGCAGACCTTAGACTGCTGAGGGCGGTGGCACCCGAGACGGCTGCGAAGTCAGGGCTTTCTTCAAACGCGT
Organism: Globisporangium megalacanthum; assembly: GCA_023334115.1. Classification (NCBI taxonomy): domain Eukaryota; phylum Oomycota; class Peronosporomycetes; order Pythiales; family Pythiaceae; genus Globisporangium; species Globisporangium megalacanthum. The sequence continues at coordinate 11,764 of JAASGD010000633.1, forward strand.
GGTCCGCCTCATCTGACCAGAATTGCTCGCACTGAACGGACTGAGGGCCGTAGTCGTGTGCCTGCACTCAAACTAACTCATTGAGATAAGCTTGCCCAATACAGGTAGAACGATGAGCAGCTTACCGTGGCACCGAAGTCGCCTGACGTGATCCTCAGCAGCTGGAGATGCAGCCTTTGAAGAAATTTACTCGATCCATAACTTTCTGTCCCGCTCGCTTTTTCACTTCTTTGTGCGCGATGTGGCAGTTCACTAGGGCCAAGTCGACGAGCCCGAGGAAGCATCCCTTGCGGAACTTCTTGAGCACAACGCCGTAGCTGATCTAGCACGTTGACGCTCCCATCCAGCGCTGACAGTCACGGATGAGCGCCGGACAGAGGATGGTCTGTTTGTCGCCGCCAGGGAGTCGGCGTTCTGCATCATGTGTATCAAGCCTAACATGTGCGTGAAAACAAGTCGTCAAAACCCATCATGCGTGACTTGTGCATTTTCAGCAAGCACTCATCGCAGGTCTCCAGCTCCATATCTTCATTGCCACCCATTCGCTAGTACTTGGATTTGTCCCGCCAAACCACTGTCATCATATATGGGCAGCTCTTCGACCCTACAAATCGCGTCGTGCCACGAGTGATGTCCGCGAGTCGCGGACAGTTCTTCTCCACGACCGCCGCCAAGAACCCTTGACGACTCGGCGTCACGGTGCCGATGGGGTTCACACCTAGGTGCAACATCTGCAACGCAAGCTGTACCGAGTTGTAGGATCGGTCTGTCACGAACGCGTAAAAGACATCTTGGCGCCGCTTGCGCAGCACCTGCTCAAGATTCCGGATCACCACCGCGGATCAGCTGTTCGGATCGACCGAGGCACTTGCGCTGTGCTGTCTTACCACAGTAAACCTGCAGACTGACATTCTGGCAGAACAACATGTAGAAACAGACATGTTGTCAGTACAACATGAAGGGCTTAAGAAACCAAAAAGCTCCCAGACTTCAAGGAGACGTGGGGCGGGAATGGAGGGTATACCCATGCACATCGTAAACACGCAGGTGCACACACAGGTACGCACCACAGGAAGTACGACGGATCGGCGTAGCACGTCATGAAGGCCTTGGTACCCCACTTATGGGGTTTGTCTTTCGGATTCTGGCGCGTATTGTTGTACTTGCTTCGCAACGGCAACACCGCTTCGTCAAACACGAGTACTACTCCATCCTTATATCCTGGCGAAAATAGCGCTGGAGCACGTCGATGACACTCCTTAACATTCATACGCTGTCGTTGGCAGCGCCAGGATTGGCATTGTTGGTGAAGTGCAAGTTTCGGAAGACGTGCTCAAAGCGACCGTGCGCCATGAAACACCCAAAGGCGCCTGCACGCACCGCTTCAATCGAAGTTGTCGCCCAGTGGTCGGTAAACCGGCGGGGCTGTGGTGCCAGCATTCGCGCGACAAGCACGCCAAAGTAAATCAGGATCTCATGCGGCTTGCATCTTACACTCTCGACTCCTGCAGAAGTATCTCGTTGTGGGTTTGTTCGTCTCCATCCACCTTGTTCGCGAACATCATATCAACGCGCACCGACAGGTTCTGGGTGTGATAGCGGTTTGTCTCTTGTGCTGTCTTCTTCCACAGTGACTGTGGCAAAAGAAAAACAAAAGGTTGAGGGGTGAATCGGCCAGTGAGGCGACCACGTGCGTCGATCTAGGTTCGCCTCAGAAGAGCATGGGGTAGCTGATGCTGGCAGGAACAACGAAAGGTTCTGCATGATGGACAAATACAATGTGGTCAGATTGTACATGTTGGATGTCGACCATGCCAAACACCACGTTCGTACCAGTCTCCCAGCCATCCGTCTTTATCGCGCGAAGTCGCTGGCTGTCCTGCGCAAGCGCGAGCAGCCCCTCGTGCGTCAGAAACTTCCATTCCGAGTCATTACGTGTATGCGTGTCCTCAGGAGCGGCTGCTCCTCATCATCTGGGTCATCTTGACCACTATCGACGTCATTGTTCGCAGGAATATCAGGCTCGTTATCGATCCACACACCCTTGCCGCTGCGTACCTCCTTCAAGTCCCGGTGCCTCGTGCTCCGCAGAGGCCAATTGCGCAGATTTCTAGGTTTTGACGTCCTCCTTGTAGTCGTCTCCGGGTGTTGACGGTTGGTCCGCACGGCGCTTCTTTGCCAGCGGAGTGTCGGTATCGCGCCGAGTGCGTGCCGCGTCACGTCAGCAGTCAGCCTACGGGTGCAGTCCTCCGGCTTGCACCTCCGCACCTCTCCCCTCCGCAGCCGCGGCGGCTTTTCGCAATGGTGCCCTTGAAGCCGCTAGAATATCACTGGTAGCTCTGACAGTCTCGTCTAGCTCCACCTGCTTTCGCGACTTCGCACGTGACTTCTCACCTGGAGCAAGACTTGACATGTTGCCAGTACAACATGAAATCAACCACTCGTTGGACGTGCAACATCCCAGCATGTCGGCTGCCAGGCAGGAACCTTGTACACCGCCACCCGTGGTGTGCTGGTGTATCCGTCGCTCCGACAGGCGTTGCAGGCGCTTCCGTCCTTCCTCGTTCCCATGTCTTGGAGCCATTGCGTCAAAGTCACACGGTGGTGCACTTACCATTGCCTTCTTCTTTGCTAGGCCCTTCGCCTTCGCAGGAGCGTCGCTTTCGCCGTCGCTGGCACCTTTTCCGGGTCGTTGGCGTCGCCTTTTTCTTTGCGGGCACCCACACTAGCGGCTTTCCCTTCTGTGGTGTCGCTTTGTTCGACGCTGCAGACGCCTTCGCTTTTCCTTTCTCTCTCGACGCCGACGAACTTACTTTCTTCACTGCTGTGTTCTCCTTCTCGTCAGCGGCCGCCTTCACCTTCGGCGCCGCCGTCTTCAACAATGGCATGCACACTGTCCTTATCCATCCGGCGTCGAACGGGTGGCACGTCGAATGAGTCGTCTTTGGACGTCAGCGACTCGCTGCTTCTCTCTCGCTAAAGGGGCGGTTACGACGTGGTTATTCGAACCACTGTGGTTGTTTTATCTTCGTCGTTCACAACCGTCTGCCCTTCAAGCATGACGCGATACTAATTGACGCGGTGTATGCGCTCATCAAGATCTAGACCCGTTAGCGCCTCAAGAAAGCTTCTCTTGTCCTTTCACAGGTTGCGACGGGTTCCATACTCGCCATACTTTAATTCTCTTGCACTTGACCTGCCTTCTTCGCGCACTTTTTTTGTAAATGAGGCAGCTTGCACGCTCGTTTAAACGGGTGGTTGTGCTGGCACGCACACGTCTGTTTTCAAGTCTTTTTTACCATTTGATGTAGTATGTTGCTACACGTCGCCTACCTAACCCTGTGTATTTGGAGCAAAACCTTGATGTGGTCGTTTTCGTGCAAAATCGCGTTTAACTTGAAGTTTTCTCAGCAGTAAGCTGTGAGCTAGCTGTAGCGTGTCAAACCGAAAATCGTTGTGAATGAAAGTCGAGAGTGAATATCAGTGATCGTTTGTCTTTAATAGATTGTGTAAATACACTACTTCTTGACCATTTTTGTAAATTTGAGTTCTTCATTTCTAATTTGTATTTTACATTGTTTTGTTTAAAATTGGATTTATTCCTGTTTTATTTATTTTCCTTTTCCCCATCTTTCCTTCCTCCTCAGGATACAAGCTAACTTTTCTCAACGCATCCTACACTATTTACCCCCCCATATCCAAAATTTATCTCGTCCACCGTTCTTCCTCTCATATCTTCTCTACAAACTCCCCTCACTTCTCTCACTCGATATGTCCTTTTGTCCTTTCCTCTGTTCATCACTGCCTCATGCCATACCGGTTCTCATCTCCCACACATTTGCTTCAATCCTTCATATCTCCTCCCTCCATTTTCACATTGATATCGATGTGTTACCGCTTTCACGATTCCACGACATCTCATGACCACAAATTTCGCGGGGGAGAAGGGAAGAAGAGATGACATGGCTCCCAGAGGCCATGTCATCTCTTCTTCTCTTCTCCGCATTCTCCCTCCTCTTATATGTGCCGTAAGTTCCCCCTTTTAATAGTTTCTTCTTGAATTATTGTATCCAATTTCTTCTGTCCTTCCAATGTCCATTCATCCTTTCGCTGTGTCTCCCATGCCACATTCCACATCCCCCTCAGTATATCTCTCCCTTTTCCAATATTCCATTCCTCCATTCCTTAGTTTGTCTCTTCATCCCGTCTCTCTTCCTGCCATCTATCTCTACTATTTCTCAGCCCACATTCCTCTTTTTCTCCTATCATGACTTTCAATACGTGAGGGTTGCCCATCAACACATGGTTATCTTTAAATATCTGTCATTGTCATTATTTCGAGTTCGTGTATTTTCTTTACTTCATACCTTCTCACCGCCTTACCCATTTCTACAGCTCTCCCTTTATCGTTTTCTCGCACTAAAGAACAAGAACCCCAGCGTGATTTTTAAGGGTCTCTTGTAGAAGCTCAGCGTCGTCGGCCCCTTTTTTCGCGGTCAAGCAAATCATAGCGTACGTTTAGAGGAAGTTCGGACCTAGAGGCATCATTCTCCCGAAGAGCGTCTGCCTGATCATCGCCACCAATTGTACCTCAACCTGATTTCTACACTCGAGTAGTCGCCCTCCTCCTTTTATATGCTGCACCTACCTTGTTGATCCCACCACGGAGCTACGCTACAGACCAATGGGGCGAGAGCCTCAGCATGATGTCAATGTTGAGCGCGCAGTCTGACACTATCAACCCACATTCCACCATCTTCCATTTATCCATTTATCCGTTCCCCTGTCCTTCCTTTCTCGTTTCGGTTAATCTTCCATTCCTTGCTACATTCCTTTCTCCGTTTTTACCTTTTCCCTTCCTTACCTACATCCACCCTCTCGTTCTTCCTTCCTTCCTTCCTGAACTCACTTCCTTCATCACTTCTTTCCTCCCTTTTCCCAACGTGTACCAGGCTGTACGAGAATGAACCCATATAACTAAACTGCTGTATAACTCGAAATTGTAGTGCCCCTGGCTTCATGATTAATTTCAAGTAAATCATGAGGAAAAGCTCTCCAACAAACACATACAGGCTTTTCTCCAAATATGTTACGTCACAATTGGTAAATACCCTCCCAAATCGTTTTATATATTTTGGGTGGTTGGGGTGAGATCTCACCAGAGAGGTCTTTACGATGCCAGCCCAGCCCCGTGTGCGCGAACGTCGCACGCGCAGAAGCTCGAGCTACAGAAGCACACCGTTCGCACTCCTCTCTCGACCAAGGTGCTTTAGCACAGTGGGCAACTAAATCACTCGCGCTGCCCGTAACACCAAGCAGAATGACAATTTTACGCGTTCTCAACAGCCCCGCCGACAGCGACGACCACCCACCTTCTCGCAAGACGCGACAGGTTGTCGCTTCCACGCGCTTGGAAGCAGTGCTGGCTCAGTGGGTCATGCGCTGCGCGGAGTACCAACTTCCTCGTGTCACGGGAGCTACATTGCGCGCAAAGGCGGACAAATTGGTGCACTAGCTGCTGCTGTCAGCTGTGTGGAGGAGAAGGAGAGACTCTCCGTGCTCAGGTTTCCGCTGGACATCAACGAGCTTATTGAGACCTTTGGCAAGCTGCGCACAAGTGCACCAACGATGCAGCAGCTTTTAGTTCGAACACTCCTCTCATTTACGGTACAAGTCAAATTGCCTTTACCGCTCAATAAACACAAAACATTTTACCAAAACCGTCCAAATCTTATGTAACATACATGGTGAAAAAACTGTACTGTTCATATTTTTTTTATCAAGGCTTTACATTTAACAAGCAATCTCTGACTCAACTAGACAGAAATACAGCACTTTTGGTAGGTGTGTGCGATTTCGTAAAATCCGCAGATAAGGGCGGACAGTCATGTTCTATACCATTCGATAGCTCTCCATTTGGAAATGTATCTGGTACATTTCGCATCGCGCAGATCATCTTGATCGCGGAGCTACCGGCATTTTCGTGGAGGGTCGTTAAAACAACCAATCTCTGAGTCAAGGAGGCCGAAAATTTCCGACAAGAATATAAAAAATATCGTCAATTCGCATTGAAACACAACGAAAACTTGTGTGCAGTTGCCCCTGGCGCGTGAGGCATGGATACTCGTGTTTGCGTCCTCATCAAACCATCACAGGCGACAGCATTTAAATATTACGAATTCACGAGAGCTCGAAAATTACCGTTTTTTGTACCGGTGATGTCAAGATATTACATTATTAGATTTTGAAAAGCGGCATGTCTTGCTGACCAATATCAAGCGTACATGATGAAACACATGCAAGTTTTGGTCACAAGAACTACTGCTGGTAATTAGCTGTGAAGGTAGCTTGTACAACTTGGTTTAGCTTAGTTGCTAAATATTGCAGGATTGTGAGGTTTTCTCTGAACTTATGCACTTTCTGCTTCGTTTTCGACAGATAAACTGCATTACCGCCAAGCCATGAGACAAATTACAAGATTTTTGTCGAGCCGCCAGATTATAAGATTTTTGAAATCGCCATAGCTCAGCTCATACGTGTCAGACAGGAAATGTGTTTGAATGGTCCTCCTTGGATCTCGAAGAGCTTTCATATTAATGTCAAACCTCGCTGATCTGAGCAGTATTCAAAAGGTTTTTTCACATTTAAAAACTTTGTATGGGGCTTCGCCTCCTTGACTCAGAGACTGGGTGTTAATCATCAATGTCTGTAAGAAGTGAACCCTCGCGTATGTGGTAGGAAATGTTAACTTCACCGGTCCTTTCTCGATTGGGCTCAAATTTGCAGGACACGTTCATCAGTGTGTTAGGTGAAACTTACCAAAGTTTCATTAGCTAGATTGTCATGGTTGTTAAGATATCATGCCCCATCAAAGTCTTCTTTAGCCGTGGTGCCGTTTTTCTGACGATGTGGCCGCTGGACGGATAGAGAATTTCCGCCAAGAAACTATTTCTAGATACTTTTTCAAGTCA
>JAASGD010000634.1:0-18675 GCA_023334115.1 Globisporangium megalacanthum
GAGCTGCGGCGAACCGTTGACGCAGCGCGTGTTCTTCGCCTTCTCGTTCCGCGAGCTGTCGCTGCTCGAAGAGATCCACCCGACGCTAGCCAGGATCCGCGAGCTCGACCCGCACGAGCACTACTTCAGCTTCCACTTCTGTCTCACGCGTCCGCCTAGTGTGCAGGTCCTGAAGCGGCCAGTTCGTCGCGTTGGACTAGCGACGCATCCGTCCGCTCAAGAGACGAGCACATCGCGTGTCGCGAGGCCGTTCGCTGAGCCGGCGCGAGCGTGGGCGTGGCGGTCGCTCGTGTTCCTCGCAGTGCTGCTGGGCGGCACTGGTGCGCTGCTCTGGCAAGAGTTTATGCCCGAGAGCGACGACGATGACGACGACACCCGCCCGCTTCTCTGGCCCATCCGGTACTTTGTCGAGGCGTCGACACTGCTCCTGACTGCGACCGTCGTGCTGGTTCTCGTGCTCGCAGAGCGATTCGTTCGGAGAGCGAGCCGAGCCCTGACGAGGGACGCACGCGACGTTGACTCGGATCCGTACGAACCGCTCCTCTCTGATCACCCGAGCCCAACGCGGTCTTCGTGGGCCGCCGACGCACTGAGCGTCCACTGCGTCGAGGACCTGCTGAACGAGTACCGCGTGACTGTCGGCCAGCGTCTCGACATGGCGGAGGTCCTGCGACGTGTGCACCACGCGCACTCGTGCGATAACGGTGCGTCCGGTGCGGTTGGCGTGTTTGTTTCGGGGCCCGAAGCGCTCAAGTTTGCGACCGCACATGGCATCGCGTCGATCGGATCCGAGCACTTTGACGTCCACGAAGAAGAGTTCGAACTGTGAGGGACAGAGGCACAGACGGAGTAGGAAGGGAAGGGAATGTCGTGTTGTATGATGCAAAGTGCAGGACGGAGCAAGGAGCTCCGTGTGTGTCTGTGTGTATGTGTGCAGTGGTGTATGGGCGTGTAGCGCTCAGAGCTCAGAGCTTGAACTCCTCTTCGTGGACGCCGAACTCGCTCGGCGCGGTGCTTGCGACCGTAAAGTGCACGGCCTGCTTGAGGGACGCGGGGCCCGAGACGAAGACGCCAATCGTGCCGTTCCGTCCACGTGTGGCCGCTTCGTTGTTCGCGACGAACGTCTGGTGGCTCTGTCGCACGAGTCGCACGAGGAGGTCGAGGTTCGGACGCTCGCCGACCTTGACTGCGTGCGCCGTGAGCAGGTCCTGGAACGTCTCAATGTTGTTCTCATAGTGGCGCATCGCAGCCGTCGCTGGCGCCTTGAACACGTCAAAGAAGCCCTGGGCGCCCGAGCTCTCAGTCTTGGTCCGCGCCTGCACGACTTTCTCGACGACCACGACGCCGTAGACGATGAGCGCGCTGAGAAAGAGGATGAGGAGCTGCACGAACGCCTGGAGCGGCCACAGCTCGCCGTGGCCCTTGCGCTTGATCTTGCCGGAACCGTACTCGAGCACGCTGACAATGACAACGACAGCCGTGAACACGGCAGTGTACATGGCGCACTTGCGCACAGGCGACCGGAGCGGCTGGGAGAAGCGCTGTGGCGGGAGTGGTGCCCACAGCTTGGTCGGCTGGTCGTACCCAGTCGCGACTGTGTGGTAGTCGCCGCCCAATCTCTTGTGGTCGATCGGCTTTGCGAGTGCCTCAGCTGTCGGTGTCTTTGTGAGGCTCAAGTGGAACGTGAAGAACTTCTCGCTCGGGTCGAGCTCCCGGATGCACGCGAGCAGCGGGTGGATCTCTTCAAGGAGCGACAGGTCCCGGAACGCAAAGATGAGGTACACGCGCTGGGCCATCGGCGTGCCAGTCGAGACCTTGACGACCATGTCTTCGAGGATCGCGAGCAGTGGGGTCATGCCGATACCGCCGCCGACGAGGCACACAGTCGGGTACTCGTCGTACATCTCGAGCGACGCACCGTAGAAGCCGTCCGTGTACACAGTCGGCAGCACACTCTTCGCTTTGCACGCGTCCGTGTGCTCGACAAGCGCGTGCGTCCAGTCCCCAAGCGACTTGAGCAGCAACGTGAGCGTGTCTGGACTCGCTCGCGGGGACGAGCTGATCGTGAACGCGTGCCACTGCAGTCGGGAGACCGCCGGCACGTTCAAGTACACAAACTGGCCGAGCTTGTAGTGGCCACTGAGCGCAGCCGAGCGTGCGACGACGATCTTGGCAATGTCGTGGTCGAGTGCAATGAACTCTTTGATCTGCACGGGTGCGAACGCGTTCGCGCTCGAGAGCGCGCGGTTAATGAGGTAGAGGAGGAAGCTCGGGAGGATCCACCAGACGATGCCGTTGTAGTGCATGACGGTGAAGACCATCGCAGGGAACGCCAAGTGGTGCACGTAGTAGAAGACCTCGTAGTACCGCCGCCGGACCCACCCGAGCGACGTCACGTAGATCACGAGCACGAGCAGAAGCGCGATTTCGCCAAAGATGTTGATCCACACGCGCTTGCCTTTCGCCGCACCGAGCGAACAGTCGAAGCACGGGAGCGCTTGGGCTTTCCACTCGCCGTTGTGGCCCCAGAGGACGAAGAAGACGATGCAGTGGCACTGCGCGAGCACCACTGCTGCGAGGCCCATCCAGCGGTGGTACTTGACGCCGTTCGCGTACGAGATGTTGAGGAACTCCATCCACGCACAGCTGCGTGTGGCTGGCAAGAAGAGGAACGCGAGGTTGAAGACGCTCGTGTAGCCGAGCGAGACGCCGAGTACGTTGAGCTTCTTGGCGTAGGTCACGACTTTCTTGGCTTTCTTGGCTGCGAGCTTGGCGCTGTCGAGACGCCGTGTGTACGACAAGCTGAATGCGAGGCAGTTGCCCGTGATCACGACTGCGAGGAAGACGAGCTCGCCGTACGAGTACGGACTCACCCAGGCCCGGAAGCGCGGCTTGCGGCGGCACACCATTGCGAGCTTGAGCAGCGTCCGCGAGCTCATGCGGTGGATGTTAAAGAGCTTGAGAAACTCGACCAGCAGCAGCGTCGCTCCGAGCGGGACGATGCAAAAGAGGATGAAGAACGTCGGGCGGATCATCTCAGTGTGCTTGCCCCACCACGCAGTCGCGTCGGCCTTGAAGTCGACGTTGAAGTACACGGTGTAGATCGCGAGCTGCCCAAAGATGAATGTCGCGATCGCTGCGACGATCACGACTTGCGTCGCTGTGCCGAGGAACCAGAACCGGTGCGTCCACGTCGGCGGAGCGAAGCGGTCGGCTGCGACCATTTTCTTGGCAGTGTTGCCTGTCGGACTCGCATGGGCAGGGCCCACAGCGTCTGCGTCCATAGACGACGGAGCCGGCGCCATGGCAGCGCGAACGGTCGAGCGAGGGCTTGTGGAAGCAGGAGGAGATGAGTTGGGGAGGCAGCTGGAGAGAGAGGAAGGAAAGAGGAACTTAGTCGGTCTGGGGCTTGGCGAGGAAATGTGGGAGTGGTCGATCAATCTCTCGATCTTCGACCGAAGATCGCTCACTTCAGTTGCTCTCAGATGCCGTGGAGCTCCAGCATGAGACTGTTCCGACGTGGGCGTTGCAGACTGCGTGCCGTGAGCCACTCGAACGTCGTCTTCAGGACCCATGCGATTCGGGTTCAGCTCCGCTCGTCAAGACGTCTTAACCGCATTTGCTGACTAGGATGGTCAGCACCTCTCGCTCACGCAGTCCCATGGTGAGGAGAATAGCAACCCAATGACGGCCATCCAGACGCGTGCCTCGCTTCGCTGGCTCGCATAACCAAGCGCGACGCTGCCTGCTGTTGTGCCAAGTATGAAGTCACACACACAAGCCTGTGGATTGGTTTCGCATGAAACCATCCGAGGCCGAGGCGGCCCTGGGAGAATGACAAGGTCTTCATGGCTCAAGCGTCCGGGTCAAAACGGGCGACTTGAGCCACTCAAGTCTGTTGTGCAACTGGGTGCGTCCATGAAAGTCAGTCGTCGTTGACTCATACCAGTGACACCACCAGAAGCGGTAAGGTCATGAGGAGCTGGTGGTCCGTCCACTGGGCCGTTTAACCTTGACATCCATCCATGCGGTTCACGCGCGCGTCAAGCGGTTGGCCGGACACTTCGAGAGAGAGAACAACAAGAACAACAAGAACAACCGAGTCAAAAACGTCTTGTGTCGTGGCCTCTTCCCACACCCACGTCACCCACGTCGTCTCCGTCTCTTGCTCATGAAACACGCAGCACGTCACCCTCTCTCCCTTCTTCTTCCTCAGAACGCAGCGCTGTTATCGATCCGATTGCGCTCAAGAAAGCCCTTCGTCGCACTCGGGTCCTCGTCGTCGGCCTTCTCGCCCTCAACCAGTTGCTTGCTGCTGCTCTTCTTGTGTGCAAGCGGCGGCTTCCCAACGCCACTCCCGCTGCCGTCGGCTGTCGCCTTCTTCTTCGCGTCGCCACTTCCGTCCCCATCTTCCTCCTCCTCCTCATCGTCATCCTCGTCCAGACCGCCGCCTTCACGGTACTTGAGCAAGTTGCGCTCAATGAACGGCGACGTCGTGCGGTACTGGTCTGCGACCCAGATCCGGAGCGTCTCGAGGAACCGGCCGTCGCCGTCACTGAGCGACCCACGCACGACACTGCGCACTTCTGCGGCATTGTCGCTCTCGAGCTCCCACTCGGTCTTGACTTCAATATCGTCGCGGTCGCTGCAGACCACGAGCAGCCGTGGCACAAACCGCTTGCGCACATCGCGTCGGATGCTTGGGATCTCGAGCGCCCGCGCTTGGAGATCCCGCGACGTCTTGCCCGAGACAATGTCCGCGAGCCAGTTGAGGCAAAAGCTAAACTTGCGCAGGTTCGACCGACAGATTTCAAAGCGCAAGAGCTCAAGGAGCTCCACTTCGTCCAGCAGCCGTGGGCAGCGGGCGAGCACGAGCTCTTGGACGCGGTAGAAGAGCTCGTCCGAGTTCTCGAGTCCGTGGCCGCCGAGCGCGTAGCAGCCTTCGCACAAGTCAAAGCCGACGCACGTTGTGCACGCGAACCGAGGCCCGACAATCGGCGTCATCTTGCACAGCTGACACGACGTGCCTTCGTGCACAAACTTGGCGTTCAGAGCGAACCGCGCAGTCACGCGCTGCCGAGCGCCAGCGACCATGGTGCCCATGAGCTTCACCGTCTGCACGCTCATCCCGCGCCACCGACGCGTCACGACGGGCTCGGATGTCGTGGCTGTCGCGGTCGACTCGCTGCTGCGGCCGTCGGCTTCGCCCGCTGCTTGCTGGTGCTCTGTTGGGGACCCGTCGTGCTCGTCCGAGTGGCGCTGGTCGCTCGTCTGTGACAGCGCCAGCGGCTTCGACACGTACGTCGCCTTCTTCTCGCTCGAGAGCGTGCGTGGACCGTGGAGCACGAGCTTCGCAACGTCGTCGAGCGACGGACCGTGGAACGCGTGGTCCTTGCCGAACCGCTTCTCTCCGTTGTTACCTGCGACTGCCGCGTCCCCCGTCACAGAACTCGCCCGCGGCTCGAGCGTAATGCGCACGTCGGTCACGAGTGTCTTGCGCTGGCGCGTCGCGTACGTGACGCGCATGGTCTTTTGCGCTTTCAGCAGCGGAATCACGAACGTCCGGAGCTCATTCTGCGTCTCTTTCGACGCGGCTTGGATCAGCATCTGCGACTCGGCGACCTGTCGCACGCCTGGAAGCGACGGGCCGGTATCCGTAGTCGGAGGCGTGAGTGCGAGTGCGTCCAAGAGCAAGCGGCTCGTCCCGTCTCGGGCTTCGTACGGGAGCTTGTCGAGGACGCGTTCGAGGTGGAGGACGTCGACTGTCGCGGTCGCAGCGGCTCGGACTTTCCGGTCATCTTCCCAGTCGCGCACAACGTGGTCCTGGAGCGGATCGTCGACTGGCGGGAGGAGCCCACCAGCAGAGATGGGCGGTGGCGTCCCAGGCGGCGTATCCGGCGACTCGTCATAGTCATCGACACTGTTGTCGCTCTCTTGTTTCAGCCGCTCTGGTGGCCCAAAGCCTGGGTACTGAGCCTGCGACTGGGCCGACTGTGGCTGGGCCGGCTGGTTATTGTCGCTGTTATTGTCGCCACTGTCGTCTCGACGGGGCGCGTAGTACGCAGCTGAGGACCGGCGCTTCATCTCCATCTGCTGGATGCGGACTTCGAGGTCCACGATGCTCTCCTGCTTGTCCCGGAGCTGCGCGAGGTGCTTGTCCTGCTCGTCCTGGAGCATCTGCTCGAGCCCTTCGATGCGCGTCTTGTGGGCCGCGACTTTGTCGTCCTGGAGCTGCAGCGCGAGCGCTTTCCGGTCCACGTCTTTCAGCAGCATACTGTTCTCGGCTTTGAGCAAACTGAGCTCCGTCGTGAGCCGCTCGCGCTCTTCACTGTGCGCTCGGCGCTCCTTCTCGAGCGCTTCACTGCTGGCTTCCGCCCCTGCTTGGGTTGTCGTTATGGTCCCGTTCTTGGACGTCCCATTGGCTGCGTTCGCGTCGTTCTCGAGCAGTGCGGCGCCGGCTTGCGCTGCAGCAGAATGACCTTTCTTTGCACCGCTCGTCGCGTTCAACCGGGCCGCCCGGGCTTTCTTGTTCGATGCTTCGAGCGCACTCACGAGCCCTCGGAGCGCGCTGCTTTCTTCTTCTTTAAACTTGATTTCTTGCTGGAGAAACGCAATTTGCTTGTGCGACGCGTCGAGTTTCGCGGTCTCGAGCGACAAGAGCTCGTTTTCGCGGAAAATGAACTCGAATTTCTTCTTCCACCGCGCGAGCTCTTTCTTGAGCGTCACGTAGTTGCTCTCGTAGATCTGGAGCTCGCGCACTTTGCTCGCGAGCTCTTCTTGCGTCGCGCGCAACTGCTCCGTGTTCATCTGCCGCTGCGAGTAGCGCGCGGCGTTGCTGTTGCTCGCGATCCCGTCGGCCGCCATCGCGGCAGTCGGACGCACGGACGGAGACGGAGAAGAAGCGGAGCTCTTTCGCACGAAAAAGTAAAGTGGCTGCGGCAGAAAAGTGAGGGATTCACTATTGGCGCGAACAAAATTGCACGATTCAATTGCGAGTGACTCGCGATTCAATTTGTGGACTTGGCCAATGTATGCTGGATTTGACATTTGTATGTGGATAGCCGCCGCTTACAAATGCCAAGTCTTTAGTGGACAGTTGTTGTCGACGAACCCAGCTGGTCATACAGACCTCGTGGCTTTCACAATACAAATGCGTCGCACCACTCGAAGTGCGGCTGCTACCGCTGGCTCGGCATCATCACCGTCGTCCGCGCGCGCCACCAGCAAGCAGAAAAAGCGCGCGAGCGCTGCCACTGAGGCGTCAACGACCCCTGACGCGGCTGCTCCGTCGTCGCCCAAGCGCGCGAAAGCCGCTGCGTCAGCGGACGCATGGGGAGCGCTCTTCGCCGCCCCGAAGCGCCCCATTTCACTGCGACCAGCGTCTCCGCTCTCAGCGGAGCTGCAGGCGCGCGTGGACGCAGCAGCGTTAGCGTTTAATGGCGTCGAGAAGCGGCGCAACGACGGCAGCACGCGCATCGCTGCGTGGAATGTGAACGGACTGCGCGCGCTGTTGCGCCATGACGACTCGGTGCATTTGCGCGCGTACGTGGCGCGCGAAGACCCGGACGTGCTCTGCTTGAGCGAGACAAAAGTCGACCGCGACGAGCTCCAAAAAGTAGGTGGGCGGATTTTGTGTGAAGGAGGTTGTATGTGCTTTTTCTATGGAAAGAAAATGGCTGATGAATGGTTTGAAATCGAATAGCTGGAGAACCACTGGCCGCAGTACGAGCACCAGTACTGGTCGTGTGCGACGAAGAAAGGGTACGCTGGCACGGCGATCTTGAGCCGAGTGAAGCCGCTGAGCGTGCGCGACGAGATCGTAGCGAGCGGCAAGTCACCCGATAACGAAGGCCGCTTCCTCGCGCTCGAGTTCCACACGTTCTGGCTCGTCCACACCTACGTACGTGGCTATAGGCGCTTGTTCCGTCCAGCTGCCAGTCTCCTGATGGTTCCGCTTGCTTGCTGGACTCTGGTCGCAGGTGCCGAACGCGGGCGTAAAGCTCGAACGACTCGACTACCGCACCACAAAGTGGGACCGTGCGATGCTGGCAATGCTCCAGGAGCTCAAGAAGACCAAGCCCGTGGTCTGGTGTGGAGATCTGAACGTCGCGCACGAGGAAATCGACATCCACGACCCGAAAACGAACGTGCGTGGCGATGGTTTCCAGTGTCTCTGGCTTGCACGGCTCTCATGAACATGTGGTCTGTCGTCTTTCGCTAGCGCAACAAGAGCGCGGGCTTCACGGACGCTGAGCGTGAGAGCTTTAGCGCGATGCTCGCGAGCGGCTTTGTCGACACGTTCCGTGCGCTGCACCCGGACGAGCAGCAGTTCAGCTACTACTCGTACCGGTTCAACGCCCGCGCCAAGAACAAGGGCTGGCGCATCGACTACTTTGTCGTCTCGCAAGCGCTCCTGGCGAAAGTGGTGCGTCCTGTGACCACATCCAGTCAGTTAGCCAGTCAGCCAGCCAGGCGGACTCACAGTGTGCGTGCGTGCGTCTTGGTGGTTCGGTTTGCAGGAGGCGTCGATGATCCGCAGCTCTGTGACAGGGAGCGACCACGTGCCGATCGTACTGGACCTGAACGAGCCGCTCGAGTGAGACGGCTCGTCGTCGTACCGTACCTCTTTCAACGACAGTTGGTTGGTTGGGTTTGTCAGCTCCGTCGATAGACAACGAGTGGGTGGAGTGGGGACAGCGACAGTGTCGTCTTCAATCAGAACACATCGTCACGCGCCTTTCGTTCGCTTGCGCTTCTTCTGTCTCGTGGGCTGCTGCTGTCAGTCAGTCAGTCGGTCGGTCTACGCCTCAGCGCTTGACGGAGTGAGCAGACTCGACGGGTCCTGCGAGAAGAAGCTCGGCGAGAGCGAGCGGTCGCCGGCTTCGATCTCGAACTCGACGAGCGTCGTCACTTCCTCGTACGTGTGGCTGCTCGCGTCGTCCGACGGCTCGCGGCGAGGGAAGCGCAGGAGTGGGTCGTTGATCCCACTCGCGATCAGCTCGTACAGCTCGTACTTGCGGTCCGAGCGCTCGAGCGTGCGCATGATCTGGTTCATGCCAGCGTAGCACCAGCGCACGCAGCCAAAGACCGCGCGCACAATCGCGACGTCGCTGTAGTCCGTCAGCCCTGCTGCGCGCCCGCGCTTACGCGCCGCCTCGAGGCTCCGGTCGATGTTGAAGCAGAGGAACGTGAGCATCTCGACCAGCGTCGTCTCGCCGCGTGGGACCCGAAGGCGGTCGCTCTGGAGAGTGAGAACGAGCGTGTCGACCGGCACGCGCCGCATCTTGTCGAGCGTACTGCGCCGCGTGAGTTCGCCTACCGTCCCGTGTGGCGCCGAGTAGAAGAGCGACCAGCTCAAGATGTAGTGCGAGAGGTTGGGCAGTCGATGGCCCCAGACGAACGCCCGTGCGACGAACCGCGCGCGGAGGAACTCTTCGCCGACGGCCTCACGCTCGGCCGGCTGCGACTGGGACTGGGACTGGGACACCTCGGTCTCGCTCTGGCTCGGTGCGCCTTCTGCTGCTCGTGTCGCGCGCACTTCGACCGGGTGGAGCACTCGCGCGGTCTCGGACGACGACCGCACGAGCGGCTTCCAGACGCCGTACTCGTGCACGCTGTGCGTGTACCGGAGCGTCACGAGCTCCTCGTGCGTCGGACCAGCACGGTAGCACCGGTAGCGCACTTTCATCTCGCCACGGAGCGTGAACGACGGGTCGGACCGGTGGATCCCGACAGCGACCGTGTCGGCTCGTGGCTCCTTGGTGACGCGCCACTGGATGAGCGCGAGCGAGTCCATCTCAAAGCGGACTTGGAGCGCAAAGTCCCCAAAGCGGACGAGCGTGCGTGGAGCCACGTAGTACTTCTCACCACCAAACTCAACACCTGGGAGCGTCACGAACGGATCCCACGGCGCAAAGAGATGGTGGAACTCGACAAGTGATAGAAACGGCGCGTCACGGGCCCGGCCAACGCGGTTCCGGCCCCAGCAGTCGATGGCGAAGAGGAGGTTTCGCCACGCGCCTATGTGTCGGACGTGGTTCACAAAGCACATGACAACGCGGCCGAGGAGGTCGCGGTCTTTGATGAACGCGAGGCACTCGAGCTGCACGTGTGCGACGATCTCCGCGCTCCGGGCGGGCGGAAAGGTCCGGATGAACGCCAAGAGCTTCTCCACGAGCGCATTCCGCGTCGTCTCGTCAGCTTGCTGGACGCTGACGAACAAGAGGTAGACCCACTGCTGCAGCGTCACGTGCGCGATCGCAGTCGTGAGGAACGCGTGCAGCAGCGGCGCCATCGTCGTGCCGCCCATCCAGTACGCGAGCTGCACGACGGAGAATGCGCTGCTTGGGTGTACAAGCCGGACTTGACGGGTGTACACAAACTCGAGCACGGTCGCGACAGCCACGGGGTCCGCGAGTCGCCACTCGAGGTGCTGCAGCTCGCGCTGTGAGCGCGTAGCGGCTCGTAGCGGCGGCGACTGCTGTTCCTGGGTTGTCGCGTCCACGGCGAACCGCTGCGACGCCATTTCGTGCTGCTGGCGCTCTTGTTCGCTGTCGAGCTCTGCGAGGACGTCGTGTGCCTGCTGGCGGCGTCGGGACAGCGGTCGTGGCCGCTCGTCCTGCTGTTGAGACTGCAGTCTGTTGTTCTCGTTCCTGTCGCTGCTTGTGGCGGCAGACGGCAGCTGTAGACGTGTCCGTAAAGCGGTTCGTGGACTCGTACGCTCGTCCTGTCGGGTCTGCTCCACGCCCCCACTGCTGCCACTCGCGACGGACGCAGCTGTGTTCGCGTGGGCCACACAGCGGACGAACGTGAACAGCGTCGTCTTTGCTGTCGCGTCTAGAGCGTCCAGCGGACACGGGATCGGGGCGGACGACAGCGCGAGCTCCGTGGTGATTCCGGCGCTGAGGTACCGTGCGCCGTCGACGCGTCGGAGCTTAAACGCCGGCGTGACGGGTGTTGGCCGCGCCTCTGCTTGGCCATCGGACGGGCCAGTGCCAACGGCCGAGTAGTGTGACGCCTCGCCATGCGGCACTGGCTGCCGAAGTGCTTTCGTGACGCGCTTGCACAGGCGGAAGCTCACGGCCTGGAGCTGGAAACTGTGCACGCGGAACGCGCACCCGTCTACGTGCAGCACCACGTCCGCGTCGTCGGAATTAGTGCGCACAGAGACTGGCGCAGCTGCGACACTCGCAGGGGACGCGCTGAGGCTCTGGCGGACACTCGAGTGGGACTGGGACTGGGAGCCTTCACTACCGCCATGAGCGCTGCTACCGTCACTCCCAAACGACGTCCGCGTCCTTTTCTTAGGGGACGGCGTCTCTTTTTTCTCCTCCTCCTCGTCGTCGAGGGACAGGGACGACACGTGCATCTCCACTACGTTGTCGTCTTTGCTCTCTGCCAGTTTCCGCTTCTTGCCGCCACGCTCGGCAGTCGCCTCGTCACCCGCCGCTCGCTTCTGCGAAGCAGCTGGCGGGACCTCCTCGTCCGCTGCTGTGGCGTTGGCTGCAGCTGAAGGCGGCGGTGTACGACCAGGAGCGCGTGTCATTGCGAGTGGTGGCGCGCAAGGTGAATGGATGGGAAGTGTTGTGTTTTTTTGTATTCGCTGAAGATGGGGAGAGTGATGGTCTCTGGTACTGCAACTTTTTGTGGGAGGGTAAACTTTGAACAGTACGGTACTTTCTAGAGGGGGAGGGAGACATTATTGGGTTGATTCGAGGACACTTCTGGTATTATGCTACAACTGCTGGGAATGGACCATCAGCGATGGAAGGCAGTGAAGACGCGATCGAGGCGCTGTCCCACTTTTCTCACGACGCGCTTCCACCGCCGTTCGACGTTCGACTTGGCGGGCACTGGCGGCGTGATGTCGGCACTCACTATCTCGAAGAGCTCCGTCGTTGGCGAGGCGCACATCCCGCCGCTCCATCTCGGCTCGGACGCCTTTGGGCTGTGTGCGCTCGTGCTGCTTCTGCTGCTGCTGGCACTGGTGCTGCTGGTCACAGCGCTCGCGTGTGGCGAGCTGAACCCGCGTGGAGTCGGTCGCGCTGCTGGCGTCCTTGACTGGAAGCCAGAGTCGCACTCGAACGCAGTCGCGGTTGGATCGACAAAGCCGGACACTGTGAATGCCTTCACTCTGCCATTGGAGTGGTGGGCGGCGTCTGATTGTGTGCTAAAGTGGGCGTGACTCGATGTACCCGCTCGTCCTCGTTCTCGCTGGTTCTTCTGTGGTGTCGTTACGAGCGCGAGCGAGTGGGGGGACAGCAGGAGGCATCCCGTGGACTGTATGCACACCAGTGGGTATTCAGATTACGACTCAATACTCGTGTGTGGGGTTGAGTGGAGCACACAGAACGTACGCCAATGTGGCGAGTGGCCATTACGAGAGTGAAGGGGCAAAGCTTGAGCAGAAGTGCGCGGGTGTGAGAATGTCGACTTATCGGTGAGGTGTTCACCAGCAGTTCTGCTGGTGTCTACAACTCATATGCCTCCTGTTCAGCCCAGCACGTAAAGAGCGGGTCAAATGACGACCCAATGTGATCGATCCATCCGGAACACCTCAAGTCTGTACGTAGTAAGAGCGAGCGTCTGGCGGAAACTGCGGGGTGGAGCTCCGAGTCAGTTCAGCTGGCGCGAAAGAGGGGGAAGCGATTCGCGTGAGAGTGGCAGCAAAGGCCCTTGCGAACCGGATGCAGCGGTGCAAACTGCGAGTGCTTTTCGCCTTCGCCAACGTGCATCCCGTCAGCACGCAGAGTATGTCGGTGATATTATGAATGACACTGGAGCTCTCTTGTGTTTGCTTCCTCCTTCCATAAAGAGGTGTGCTGACAATGGGAACGAAGACGCGAGGAGCGCCAGATTCTGAGACGCTCGCTCACCGAGCTCGAGCCGAGAGCGCAAACGATCCTAAAAGTGAAAGTCGGCGCGTGAAGAAGCGTCAGCCAGGCGTCAGGGTGTTCGTAGGCTGGCAAGACATAGAAGTTCTATCGAGTTCGCAAACCGTATCAGTTGACAGACACCACACCGAGCATATGAACAAAAACAGGGACGCTTTCACCACTTGGTTGGGTGGCAATGATAGTGCGATTGGTGTTACAGGAAGAAAGGTACACGGCGTGCGGTGCAAGCACGTCGGTAGGGGTATGTGCATGGATACGTTGCCGTACAGCAGCTGTTTGATCACACTCGACAGCCTGTGAGCGCGATGTTCTCCTCCATACACAAGAACGGCAGCCGCGCGAACGCGCGTGCAGCTACCGACTCGAACGGCATCGGCTTGTCGGATCCACGCGAACGCCTATCCTTCCGCGTCAAAGCACGCTCTTTCATCCGCGCGTCTTGGATACGCTTGAGCTTCGCATCACGGTACGGCCAGCGAATGCCGCACCGCTTGCACGCGCGCTTGACTGTGATCGGCGCGACGCCGAGCAGCTTCGCCGCTTGCCGTTGTGGTATGTGGAAGTACGGTGAGAGGTCCTCCACTACGAACTTGTACGCGACGCGGCACTTGCGAGCAGCGCCCTGGGCGTCGCCGCGGAGGATGACGCGAGCGACCTGTGCATTCCGTTTCGGACGGCTCGCAGGCGTGGGCTTCTTCGGGCTCACAGTCTTGGGCGGGTGCGCTGCCTGCGAGAGCTGCGGAGAAGATGGCGGAGACGTCGGAGCAGTCGAGTGGGCACTCATGGCTAGTGAAGAAAGCGAGAGAAGTCGGCTGGCTCGTCAGGTGCGGTATGCGGCGAAAGCGAAAGTGAGGGACGTCGAAAGTCGGCGGCTCGGCTCTTTTGCAGCGGCTTCCTACTTCCAGTAAGAGACCGGAGACGACGACATACAAGCGATGCCGTTTCATTGTATATGATTCAGCATTCACTCGCTTGCATGTATCGTACCTGGCCGCCAACTGCTTGAGGCCGTTGCTGGGCGGCCAGTAACAGGGTGTTTGTCGATTGGTGCCCAATGGTAAGGCTCCAAGCTCGCATATCCAAGTTTGCAATTGTTTGAATTCATAGCACTTGATCTTCGAGGCGAAGATAACCCTTTGTAGATAACCCTATGGAATGCAAATAGCTTGGAATTTGTAAGCGGCCAAACAGGTTATATCCGGTAAATTATAGCTGGATGTGCAATCGATAGATTGCACATTCAGCTCGTCACGGTCTGACGGACTTGAGGGAGCCGAGCTGAAGTTGGGCTCGCCTGGCGCCAGGCGCGGACAAGCACGCGACCAATGGAAGCCTGAGCTTTCGGCTCGCATTCGCGTCCGCACACTACGCCAGCAGATCTCGGTCAACGAGCTCTTTCAGCCTTCACATACTACAGTATACTGTGTCTACAGTCATTTCGTGGATTCGTACGTGGTCCCCACTTTGGTTCTACACCATTTCTCGATCGGTTTCGTCAAAAGTGCAAAACAATTCGTCAAAAGGGCAAAATTTTCGTCAAAAGTGCGAAAGTTTCGTTGAACCCTTTCACGCAAACTTGACCTGATTAACTTCATTCCGCAAGAAATTAAATTAGCTGATCACACAAGAAACATGACATGGACAACAGATCGGCGGTTTGAAAGCCGTTGCCATTAGCATCCCGCTTTGGGGACATCTGGACGCAAGCTTTCACCTAGTGTACTGTAGTCACTACGGTAGATCATTTTCTTACTTTCTCTGTGTGAAGTGTGTGCGTTTGACTGTGTGGCTATTGACTCATTACCAGTACTTTTGCCGATGTAAGTGTGCACGAACACAGTAGACAGGATTATTTTCACATGTGATCAGGTTATGCAGTCGCTCATCTGCAGTCAATTAGAAAAACACACTGTTTTTGCACACTGTGAAAATCTCCCGACAAATTTCGCGATACATTGGTGGTCAAACGCGTGGGCGTTCGGCTCTGTCGTTATCTGTAGTAATGAGTTGTTCGCTTGTCGTGGTTGTTCAGGTGCGGTGAGGCGGCGGTACGCTCTGGGAGTATCCATGTGAGAGCCCGTCTCGACTTTGGCTGCTTGGTGCATCAGAGGTTTTCAGGGTGGCTGCGCGATGTGACGGTCAAAGGTAGGAAAAGAGTGAGAACAACTGAAAACCACACAAAAAAGCTGAAAACACACACAAAGTCCCTGAAAAACACACAATCTGCCTGAAAAACACACAAAACTCACATAAACGTGGCGCCGGCATAATTCGATAGTGAAGAATACCAGGTAACAGCTGGTTGTTGAAATGCATCTCGCGCTCTTGGCCCTTCGGGCCTTCGCGCTCGGACGAATAAATTGTATGTTCTGGGCGGTGTTGCGTTCTCCGTTCAGTAAACCTCTGCCGCTGGGCTCGGTTTCTTCACTACTAGGTTTTATATTGGTGACATCTTCCTTCTCACATAAAAGGGTTTGTGTGTTTTTCAGGGACTTTGTGTGTTTTTCAGCCTTTTTGTGTGTTCCTGAGGTTTTCTCGAAAAGAGTGAGTGAACCCGTTGCAGTTTCGAGTGACCGTTTATGAACCGTATCTTTTTGTTCGAATCGATCGACCAGCGAAATGCAGAGACGGTTCGGATATCTTTGAAGACATGTGGTGAACCCATTTGTCCAACTCAGACGCCCTGCAGTACTGCAGCAATAGCAAACTGGAGGGATGGTAGCCAAGTGATCGCGACACCGGCACAGATCCCTTCGCGCTCGCTCTCACCAAGAGCCAGCAAGTCGAGACGCACGCGTATCTATTCGTTCATACAAAAACCACATGCACAGCAAAGCAAACGCTGCTCACTACTTGCTACTCGTTTCCTGTCCTCGTCACCTCACAGGGAACACATAGATGCGCATCGTGCGTACACTCGCTTCAGTAATAGCGCGGTATCGCGCTGGTGGCTGGCTTGGTCGCGCTTTCGCCCATGCACTCAACTGGCAGCCGCGAGTACGCGCGCGCGGCCTCTGAGAGCAGCAGAATTGGCGTCATCTTGGCGCCAACGCTGACGCGGTCGCTGTCCACTGAAGCCCGCGCATTGCGAGCATGGCGCGACAACTTGAGGGATTGCTTGGTTCGCTGGATATGCTTGAGCTTCTCGGCGCGGTACGGCCACTTGATGCCACGGCGCTTGCAGTTGCGCTTGACTGTAATCACTGCCACGCCGAGGCACTTGGCGGCCACACGCTGCGGTAGGTGGTAGAACTGCGCCATCTCTTCCACTGAGAAGTCGAATACGAGGCGGCTCTTGGCGTTCCGCTCGTCTTGCAAGATCCGCCTCGCTACGCGCGACGTGCTCGTAATGTCTTTGCACTTCTTGCCCAGCGCGAAGGGTGGCGTGACGGAAGCAGCGCGGATCGCGACTGCGAGGGGTGGGAGCGATACGGTGGCCTTCAGTGGGCTGAGCTGGAAGCGCAGTGCAGGCACGAATGGAGGTGGCGATAGTGGCGGCATCTTGAAATCCGATGCCGGTGCGTTTCGAGGCGAGAAGGCGAGAGATTGCATGGCTGCAGCAATGTCCATTGGCGCGAGTTGAGTTGTGGGTGGTGGCGGCGCGGGGTCTGGAGGCCGAAGAGAAGTCGGACAGGTGTGAGATTGCAGTAGGAGGTAAATTGAGAAGTGCGAGACCCAAAGCCTCCTGTGTTTGGCTTGGGAGCACGCGAGGGCTACGATGGGAGCGTCAGTCAATCAAGCAGGGAGACGACAGTGAGGGGCATGGCTCGGTAGGTGCTTGAGTGTACAGTGCTGCGTTCAATATCGAGTGGAAGTTGTTTCGCCCAGCATTCATCCACCCAATCACCCAATAGCCAGCCAGTCGATCGCGATCTTGGGCGGAGACAACACCACGCAGAGGTGGACACAGGTGGACAGCAACTCACTGTCTTCCTTGTCACTTGCTCGCTGAAATTTGGAGGGTTCAGACACACTGGAACGCTTGCTGTGATGACAAAAAGGCAACTGTATCTTTCAGTGTTCGTTTGCTAGTCAGTTGCTTGCTGCGTGCCATGTCGCCTGTGCTCCGGCTCGGCACTCAATCGCTGCGGTCCGACAACCGTGGACAACCTCGTGCGTCTGGTTGTAGCTCACAACTGCTTCAAGTTGCAGACGTGGGAGCCATTCGTCTCCAACTCGCGTTGTGCGACTGTCTCTTCGCGCTTTCTTTGTCACTCAGCGCGCTTCAAGATCAAGCTCTTGGCGATACCTCAGTGTCCGCAGGTTTTGCGTGAATGGCTACTGAAACAGATCGCGTGCTGGTGCCATTACACCGTAAGACAACGAGAGACGCTGTGGATAGATGGAGTGAGCATGTGCATACAGTATCTTTATGTTCGAGAGCTTCGAGCGAGCAGCAGCTTCGAGGTTTACTGAATCGTGCTGCGGTAGAGGTCGCGCTGGATCTGTAGGATACGCGAGCACGAAGACGGCACAATAGCCGCACACGCGCGCTCACACGCATTGCGTAGGTCCGGGAACGGCCGCTCGCCGTCGTAGGCGCGACACGCCATCTTGCAGCTCACGCCATCGGGGCACTGGGACTCGGTCGGGATTGCCACCACGGGTGTCTCTTCGCACGTGAGCTTCGTGACCGTAATCGAGCCGTACGAGCAGCCGTTCATACACGGCGCGTTGTGCGACTCGCTGCGGTGACCAACAAGCCAGCTACTGTCAGGCCAAGCGAGAGAGAGAAAGACATGTGTTGGAGGTTCAACACACACGCACGTACCGGACGCAGAGCTTGCGGCACGTCTCCTCATGCCACCGAGTCTGGACGCCGCGCACACGGCAGCGCGCACGCAGTAGATCCACCGCCGCCTGGTTGTTTGCAAACACGGGATTCGCTTCGATCGCTGGCACCGGCGGTGCTGGAGCTTTCATTGGCGACGGCACCGCTGCGGATGGCTGAGCGGTCAGTGGCGATGCGACCGGAGACGGTGTGCTGCTTGTAGCCAGAGGCTCCGTCACGACAGCAGTGATGGCTTCCACTGGAACTTCATCGAGCGATGACGTTACTGCCGGACTTTCTGTGGTGGCGAATCGCGTCCGCGTGAGCTGTACGATCACAAAGACGCCGCAGGTTACCGCTAGCACGAGTGCGACACGTGCTGCGAGTTGGGCGAGGTGTCGATGGCGCTTGGCAGGCTCCATTTCCTTCCAGTATTCGGTCGCTTCTTGCTCCCAGATCGTGCCGTTCGCCGTTGGACGGTTCGCCTCACCCACCACTGCCACGTTCCGGCGCGTCAGAGTCATTCCACTTGGTTGATGTTCTTGTGCTTCTGCGTGCAGTGTGTACGTCGAAGGCTTTGCAGCTCTCGTCCCAAAGCGGCTCTGCTCCTTGCGACCGACCGACACCGCATGACGCAGGAGGCAGCTACGCCACTCTCCTCCTCGCGTTCAAAGTTAGAGCCCTCGTCATAAGACTTCCGATTGAGATCTTACCTATCTAGCACCTCCAAAAGCGTTGCCACGATCTGCAGTACACCATTTAAAGCTCAAATGGGATGATCCAAAACCAAATTGAGCACATCCAAAATCAAGTTGAGCAAAGGTCTCTCATTCTCAATAAATCAGGCAGCAGACTGATTATAGGTTTGTATAGTCAATGAACACTCGCTTGCACGCAATGAGCGCCATAGCACAAACTGCTAGCGCAGCCCTCACTTTGTCCAACGTCGTGATTGTTGCGGACAACCCGCCGTCACACAGCCAGCTAGAGTGCGTGTTCCAAGAAGAC
>JAASGD010000635.1:0-18645 GCA_023334115.1 Globisporangium megalacanthum
ACCCTCAAGGGACCAGCGCAGATGGCGTTCGTGCTGGTGCTGCCGGTGATGAAGTACACGTTCAAGTTCTTGGTCACCAAAATTCAGGCGCCAGACGATGACCTCGTTCCTGCAGTCGTCTCGAGCGTCGACATCTTTGACGCAATCTACATGACCAAGTGCATGCAGTCTGCGGGCTCGCTCGAGGTCAGCTGTGGCGTCATCCTCGTCGACATCGTGCAGAACATGTACGCGATGTTTTGCATCTCTCGCCAGACGCGCACGCTGCGAGAGCTATATGCGGTCGAGGCGCGAACCAACAGCAACTCGCCGACGACGCCGCAGACGCAGGCGTGGGGGGAACCAGCTGGTGGCGGGAGCGATAGCAACCAGTCGAAGCCCGAGTCCCCGTTCTTCCGAGTCCTCTTGAGCACCATGAGGCAACTGGGAACAAACTCGCTGCGCTTCAACTCGACACGACAGTACAAGAGCTCGAGCCAGACGCAAGAGCAAATCGGTCGACTTCGATCGAGCAGCCAGGTCGCACTCGGCGACTTAACTCGGCGCAAGAGCGGCAAGGGGGCAACGAAGCCCACGGGCGGCACGATCGTTCCTGTCACCTCGGTCGCGTCGACGTCAGCTCCGGAGCAAAAACCAGATCACAGTACCGACGAGAAAACGCAGCAGATGCAGAAGCTCGTGAAGGAGTCCGCGCGGCTGCTTCACGAGTGCGAGGCTGTCGCCGTGATCGAGTACGTCGAGACCGTCATCCCCATCTTCTACGCGCTCTACATCACCGTGCTGTCGTACCTGCCGAACGCACAGTACTACGAAGACATGCGCGTGATGAGCACGGAGAATCTACACTCCGTGGTGCGCAACATCCTGGCCTACGCCGTGTTCGAAGTGCTGAGCCTCGTGTGGGTGCACCGCACGCTGCAGCGCAACTTTGGCCTCTCGCTCTTCCACCAGCTCGCGTTCACACTCGAGAACGAGTGGCGACTCTACCAGTGCAACTTCGTGGTCTGGATTGTCGTCGTCTTCCAGTTCCTGCTGATCCACCACGGTGCGTCTTGCTAGTGAACCTTGCTCGTGTCTTGCTTGTTCCAGTCTGACTCATCAGCGTCTGGTACGTTCGTTCCGCAGGGATGGACTTCTCGTTCAAGTTCGCGTGGATCAACGGCGGCTCCGCGGACAGTGTCGAGGGACCAAAAGCTACTTAGCTAGCATTCATTTAGTGCTCTTCACTACAGAGTCTCCACCCTGCATCTGATACTTCAATACCAAGACGCTCATTATTGCTTTGAAAGGCGCGCTGTACTGTTGAGGCAGTGATACCGGTACTGGGAATAATTGGTGGCACAGTACTGTTGTTAACAGTACTGTGTCACCAATACCGGTCTTCCCAGTATCACTGCATCAACGCTGTTTTCGTTCCCATTTTTATTTGCGGCCGTGATGCTCACCCTCCAACTGCGCGACCTGCCGCCCGTGCTGCTCGCGCACACGCTCGAGTTCGCGGACGCGGACGCGCTGCTGGCGCTCGAGTGCGTGTCGCGCTCTCTACTGGCGCTCGCGCGTGACTTCTGTGGGTCGCGCAGGTCGCTTGCTTCCGTCGCGTCCACTTGTCCAGACGTTGACTTTATGACTGTGTGCTGTGCTGTTGGCTCTCTCTCTCTCAACTGCACTACGTGGATGCGGTCGGTAGATCTATGGCGACAGCTCATGCACCACACGACCCACATGGCAGCGCCCAGCTCTGATGACGATGAGCAGTACTGGAAACGGGCGGTGCGGCTCACGCGGGAGACGCCGCAGAGCGGCCGCTCACTACTCGACGGTGTACGCGGTGCGTATGGCGCTGCTACTTGTACTAGAGGTGCCTTATGCACTGACGCCAATCTACGCACTGGATGGACAGCGTGCACATCAGTGGACAACCCGGGCGAGCGGCCGGAGAACACGCTCACGCGGTCCCTGTGCGAGACGAACGTCGAGCGCCTCTGGCCAGAGCTCCAGGCTGCGCAGTCGGCGCAGCACGTGCTCTTCACGGAGCTGGCGCACCGGATTCAAGTCGCGTGTGGTTGCGCCCACGGCCACCCGTGCTACTGGAGCACGTACGTCCACGTGTGCACTGGGAGCGTCGTAGTGGTTCGTTCGTTGACGGCCTCCGTTACTGTTGTTGCGACTCGTTGGACCGCGTAGCGCTGCGTCCTGGACCCACACGGGACAGGACTGTGTCGAGTACACGATACGCCGCAACGCCATCGTCGCTAGCGTCGGTGTGACTCCCTACCGCGTCTTCTGGTACCCAGGCAGTCCGACGTACTCGCCGCGGCAGCTGCGCTTCTCGCTCCACGAGCTGCTCGAACGCGACAGCGGCGCGACGGAAGTCGGTCCAGCGATCTACGAGTCTCCACTGTACGACGCTGTCGCCGACATGAAGGTACAGACAGACACGCACTTAAGCGGGTGGGAAGCCGATCGTGGGCGTTACCATGCCTTGTCTCACGCACGTATCGGTCTCTCACGGCAGATGCAAGTCCTTGAGCTCCCACGCAAGGCGTTTCTTCGGCGCGGCGTCCTGCGTCTCGAGCTCTTTGGGCGGCAGCAGGACCTTGGGGACGAGATGCTCGAGTGGCACCGCGAGCACAACTCGCCGCCGTTCTACATCTGCTTGAGCTTCGTCGGCGCTGTCGGGAGTGTCGTGGACCCGTAGATGGCTAGTTTAAGTGCGGTTACGACCGTTTCGCGTGAGGTTTCGTGCGTCCGTCCCCTTGTTTCGAGGGTTGGCTCGTCCTCGACAAGAGAGGAACGAGGCAAGCAGAGACGACGACGCCTTGCTGCCATGCAGTACGATGGCGGCAACACCACCACCTTCACTGCGTTGGAGCGCTCGGACGGCCCAGCACTGTCGCGTCGCGCCAAACAGCCACTGCCGTCGGCGCCAGCGATCGAACTCGAGCACACGATCGGCTTCTCTGCAGTCCCGAATGCGCTCTACATGCACCCGTCTGCGAACGAGTACGTCTACCCGTCCGGCGGTTCGATCCTACTCACGTCCTTCGAAGCCGCGCCCAGTCAGCTCTTTCTCCGCGGCCACGACGCGCACATCACGTGCGTCGCCATGTCCGCGTCGGGCCGCCTGCTCGCTTCTGGCGAGCGTGGAAAGCGGGCGGACGTGCTGGTCTGGGACTACGCGTCGAAGCGACTGGTGCTCCGGTTAGCAGAGCACGACGCTGGGATCGCGGCGGTCGCGTTCTCGGACGACGAGCGGCTACTGTGCACTGTCGGCGTGCCAGACGACGGTCGGTTGTACATCTGGGACGTGCACACGGGCCACATCTGCGCGACCCACCAGAAACTGGCGTCGGTCGTCACGAGCGTCGCGTTCGGAGGCATGGCACGCGATGTGAAGCGCCGTGACACGTCGTTCTACCAGTTCGCGACCGCTGGCCACCGCGTGCTCTTGCTCTGGGCGCTCAACCCAATGAACGGCGAGCTCACGCCGTCGAAAGTCGAGCAGAGCGTCGTGCGCGACTACACGTGCGTGCAGTTCTCCTCGGACCGCGAGACGCTCGTCGCAGGGAGTACGAGCGGCGACTTCTCGGTCGTGAACGTCAAGACCCGCCGTCTCGTCCAAAACGTGCCCGCGTGCTCGTGCGGGATCCACTCGATCGTGTGCTTTGACGCAGGTGTGCTGGTCGGTGGCGGCGACGGCAGTGTGCTGCACTTTGACCTCGACTTTGTCGACACGAGCCATGTCGTAGTCGACGGCCCTGTCGTCGGACTCGCACTTAGTGCGTCCCAGCGCGAAGCTGTCGTGGGCACGCAGATCGGATCGATCTTCCGCATCCGGCTCCACGTCGCCCAGCGCTTCCTCCAGGCGTCGCTCCTGTTTGAGAGCCACTCGAGCGCAGTGATCTACGTCGCGTACGCTCCCGACATCTCGGATCGCTTTGCGACAGTGTCGCGGGACTGCACAATCCGCGTCTGGGACGCGTCCGACTACTCGATCGTGACGAAGAGCTTCGTCAGCAACGCTGGCGGCCCCACGTGCCTCCAATACTCGCTCGATGTGCTGCTCACGGGCTGGACGGACGGCTCCATCCGTTGCCATAGCTCAGACTCGGGCGAGCACGTGTGGTCGATCGACAACGCGCACACGGGTGGCGCCACAGCGCTCGTGTTGAGCCACAACCAGCGCTTCATAGTGTCCGCTGGCGTCGGCGGCGAAGTGCGTGTGTGGGATATCCGTAAGCGGGACTTGGTGTCGCACCTCAAAGAGCACTCGATGGCTGTCACAGGCCTCGCACTCTACGAGGACGACTTGCACGTGCTCTCGTGCAGTCGCGACCGGAGCATCCTGTGCTGGGACCTGCGCAACGAGCGGCGCATCTCGAGCCACATCCAGCGTATGGGCGGCATCAACACGGTCGCACTGTCAGCAGACCAGAAACTCGTCCTGAGTGCGGGCCAAGAGAAGCGGATCTCGTTCTGGGACCTGCGTGTCGACACTCCCGTGAGTATCATCCAGAAGGCGCACGACGGAGAGGCCACTTGCATCGCTGTCGCCCACCGCCTGGAGGTCTTTGCGACTGGAGGGAACGACCGCGTCGTGAAGCTCTGGGACGTGGCTTCGGGTGAGCTGCTCATGGACGGCGTCGGGCACTCGGGCGGCGTCCGCGGTCTTGCGTTCAGTCCAGACGACCGCCAGCTCGTCTCGGCCGGCGACGACGGCAGCATCTTCATCTGGAACGTGTATACTGAGTAAGAAGCGACCGTCCGACACACTATTGAATGCCTCAGATGGTCCCATTCTCCGACGTCAGTAGTATGCTGGTAAATTTACAGCCATCGGCCGTCTTGTTCCCAGTGCCACGTGAGACTTTGGTCTACTAGAGCAGTGAATGTCAAAATGTTATGCTACTTACTGTATGTTGACTTTGTGTGAAGAAATCAAAAGAACACTGGGTTCGTTTCTCTCAAAGGTTCCACTCCCAAGAAGCAGGAAGCTGCTCGACCCAAGCAGCTCACCCACACACGCACGTGCAAGCGCTAGCGAGTCCACGGACCCACGTGATTGGCGAGCCAGCAGTATGGCAGACAGCGACAGCGACGATGAGCTCATGAACCGCCTCGCGAGCTCCGTGATGGCTCACGCGCTGCCAGCGGAGGACTGCGTGCACTGTGGCCAGCCCCACGCCACTACCGTCTGCACGATCTGCCGCTCAGCGCACTACTGCAATGAGGTGCGCTTCGTCCGTCCATCTGTGCGCATAACCATCACCACTGCCAGTTGTGACGTTGTGGGACGTACTGTACGCCCACGCTTGCTTGCGTGTGGGTGTGGATGTGATGACGTAGACGTGTCTGCGTCGCAATGCGAAGGCGCATCGAGCGTTCTGTATCACGGGTACGCGTCTTGAAAATGACTATGCTACCGTGACGACACCACGTCCACTGGAGTGTGTGTTGTTTACGTATCCTACGTATACGTGTATGTGGGCCTCAGCACGGATGAAGACGGAGGAGAGCGACGACTCGGACGACGCGAGCGACGACGACTCGGACGAGAGCGACTCGGACAATGCGAGCGGAGGCCGTCGAGCGGCTGTCATGTCCCGCTCGTCGTCCGTCGCGTCGCGGCGTTCAAGCGGACCCAGTACCAGCACCAGCAGCAGTCTGAACGGCTTTCACGTCCCAGGGCTCACAAGCGCACAGATTGAGCGGCTCCTTGAGCTCTCGACGCGTGCAGACAAGTCAGTGGATGGACGAGCGATCGACCAGCTCCAGTCGCAGATTGCGCAGCTCATGGCGGCGCAGGCGTCGAGCAGCCGCGACCGCACCGTGTCGAGTTCTGCGCCTGTGAAGCTCCAGGACATTAAGGAGCTGCAGCAGAAGCTGCTTGCGCTCGAGAAGACGACGCAGCGCATGGCGGCGGTCGGCACGGCCGCTCCGAGCGTGTACCGGCCGCTCTTAGTCAAAGACGACCCGGTGCTGCGTCCGTACTTTAAGCTGAAGGACATGGCGATGCCGGCGGAGCAGATCAAGGCCAAGATGGAGAGCGACGGTGTGGACCCGGCGCTGCTCGACACACCGGACGACGTGTCGCCCAACGACCCAGGGGTGCGTGTGGGTGGAGTGGACTGGGGTCGTGGTTGGTGCCTTTGTGCGGCTGACAGACTTGGCTGGCTCATCATCTCTCGCTCATTCGTGTACGTAGCCGGCCCCTGGCGCCTACGTGCCGCTCACTGTCGGCCGCGACCCTGCGTTCTCCAAGTACTTTAAGCTCAAGAACATGAACATGCCAGTCGCCCAGATCAAGCTCAAGATGGAGGCCGACGGCGTCGATTCAAACTTGCTCGACCACCCGACGAATGTGTCGCCGAACGACCCGGGGGTCGGTTGACTGCGAGCGTTGAGTGGGAAGTGGGAAGCAGGTCTACTGTGTTTCTCACACCCTGTTGCTGCTGTCGTATGTGTGGCTTTTGACTATGAACGACGGTAGCCGCCAGCGCGACCAGAGCCGCTGCAGTTTCAGGACCACGTCGCGATGCGGATGAGCTTGCCAGTGTTTCCACCAAGTGTGTCGGTGCCGCCGTACGTGCCGCTGTTGATCCGCGACGACCCGGCGTTCGCCAAGTACTTTAAGCTGCTCCAGATGGGTATGCCGGTAGAACAAGCCAAGCTCAAGATGGCGGCCGAGAGCTTGGACCCGACAGTCTTGGACCGCCCAGACGACGTGTCGCCGAACGATTCAGGGCCCAGCGCGTCGTCAGCAGGCAGTGGCAGCGCTACAGGCCCCGTGTCGATGGAGCAGCTCTTCAGTATCCTCATGCAGCACCAGCAGATCATCCAGAGCGGCGCTATGGGTGGTGGCGGTGGTGCACGGACCGCGAGCGGCAGCGGCGGAGTAGACGGAGCCACACTCACGGCCCCGCGGTCTGTCGAGGACCAGATGGCGCGCGAGCTCGCGGACGCGGAGAGCGCGATCGACGACATCTTTGGCGACGAGCAGCAAGGGGCATCGAAAGCCGCGGGCGGGATGAGTATGATTGAGCAGCTGGAGAAGAAGGCGCGGAAAGAGAGCAACAAGAAGCTTGTGGAGCACCGCGACGACGTGAACCGCGCAGTCGCGTTGCTGCTCGGGAAGTCACTCGCGACAGACGAAGAGGCGATCGCGTTCTTTGCAGAGATCAGCCCGACGCTCGAGCGGCTCGGGCTGTCGCTTGGGTCGGATGCGGTGCAGACCTGGTCGGCGAGGTGCGTTCGTTGGCTGGTGTCGGGTAGCCGTCGTCTCGAGCCGTTTGCTGACAGTCTCGCCCTTGTGGGTCGTGTCGTGTCGATAGACTGCTGATCAAGAACAAGGACACACGGGACTGGTACTTTTCCGAGCAAGAGCGGCTGGATGCGGGCAAAGCGTACAGTCGGCTCTGGTCGCTCTCGTTCCTTGACCGCGACACGGGCCAGTTGCTCGCCAAGCGCGCACAGATCCTCAACGCTCCAAGCACGCTGCGTGCGAGCGTGAAGAGCAAGCCGGAGCTGATTGACAAGTTCACGCAGCTGCTGAAAGACACAGTGAAGCTCAAGCACAAGGTCTTCAAGAACAGCTTGTACAGTGCCGAGCTCGCGCGACTGCGTGCGAACCACATCCCCGAGCAGTTTGAAGCCCGCGGCATTGAGCTCATGGACGCGTCGACAGCGCTCGCGGACGCGGCGATGGACCTGGCAGACGAGGAGTTCCGGCTGCTCGCGGCGACGACGCGCGCCAAGAAGATCCGGGCGTTGGCCGCGCTCCACGTCGCAGAGAAGGCGGTGCAGCTCGTCGGCATTGTGAAGAAGCTCGGTGCTCGGGGCGTCGACGACGCACGGCTCGCGGGCGTCGAGACTGTCGTGGCGGAGCTCAAGGAGACGTACGTGACGGGGCAGGAGGCAGAGGACGAGGACGAGGATGACGTGCTGTGAGGGAAGAAGTGGGGGAGTGGGTGTGGCTCTGTGAAGAAAGGAGAGAACCAGAAGCAGCGACAGGCGGGAGGGGTGAAAGCCTGCTCTATCGTACGTGTGTTCCCTCCCTCTCTCTCGCTCTCTCTCGCTCTCTCTTGCCCTACTCGGTCCGGACTCGCTGCCCAAAGAGCGAGCGGAAGAGCTCGTCGACGTCGACTGCCGGCGTCGCGTACGGTTCTGGGAACATAAAGTTTTCGAGCTTCGGGTGCACCGTGTACCGGAGCTGGCGGCCTTTGCTCGCCTTCCGGTTCACGAGCTTCTTCTTCTTGCGGTGCGTCCGCTGCTGGAGCGTGCTGCCGTCGCCAGCGCCGCCGCCGCTCTCGATGAACTCTTTCAAGAGCTGCTGGTAAAAGTCCGAGTCGTCGTACATGAGCTCGTCCAGGACGTCGGAGTCGTCGTCCCCAGCGCCGCTCGGGCTCTCGACTGGTGCGTGCGCTTTGCGCTTCACGCGCTGGACGTCTGCGAGCACCGCGTCGACCTGTGCGAGGATGTCTTGGTTCACGGCCTTGAACTTCTTAGCTTGGCTCGCGCCCGCGAGGTTCGTCTTGCGCGTGTACGCGTTGAGCACGTCGTTGTACTGCGGCAGCATCGCGTGGCTCGCCGCGCTCACGGCGGCCCACGCGGCGTCGACTGTGTGGCGCTTGCGTTTCTTGCCTACGTCCGTTGGTGGCGGCGGCGTGAGCTCGGGGACGTTACACAGCGTGTCCTGGAGCCGTGTGACTGCGTCGATGGCCACGTAGAGGCGGTCGATCGCCTGCGTCTTGTGCGCCGCGTCGGTCGGCTCGGCCGCGTCTGTCGCTGTTGCGGCTTTCGTGCTCGTGAGCAAGCGCTTCGTGTAGATCTGCACCTCGAGGAAGCGCTCCCAGAGGATCTTTTGGTGGCGCACGTGCAGCGCCTTCTCGACGAGCTTGGCGCTGTCTTTCGCGCTCAAGAGCTGCGCTGAGTCCTGCTTGGCAAAGCCCCGCATGAGCTTCTCCCCCGCGTCGTTCGTGTCTTCATTGTCGTCGCTCTCGTCACTGTCGTCGCTGTCGTCCTCTTCCTGCTGTTGCTTGTCATCATCGTCGTGGGCTTCGCTGTCGGACGCGCCGAACGGCTCTGCGTCCGACCACGCGTCGATCGCGTCCTCGTCGGGCGATTCCTCGTCCTCGTCGCCGCGAGCCGCGCGCACGTCGCGTCGCTTGACCACTTTGCCTGCGTACTCGGCGCTGTCGAGCGCCCCGACCTCCCAGTTGCGCACCCGCAGCGACGGCGCCGGCGCGCGTTCGCTCTCGCTCTCGTCGGACGAGCGCGCGTCATCGTCGCTGCCGTCGAACGTGCGCGCGCGCGTGCCGTCGTCAAAGTCCTCGGCGACGTCCACGTTAAAGTGCTTGCTGCTGGCCGGCCGCATGGTGGTGGTGGTGGCAATGGAGGGGCGAGCGCGTGCTACCGAAGGTCTCAGACCGAAAGGTTGTCCAGATCAACTCAATTGATCCAGCAGCCAATGGTTGAGTCGGGAAGCGTACAGTCAGCCACGCTAAACTGCCGCCGTACTGTATTCGACACAACAATAAATCCTGATGCTGACTGCCACACTCGAAGACTTGGAAGGTGGGTGGGATGGAGGCGACTGCACGCGCTGGCTGGCGTGCCGGCGTGCCTGCAGGGCTCCTCGCGCTCTACTTCCTCCACGCGTTCTTCTTGACGTTCCCCATGACAGCGTACGGCAAGTGGCTCTTCCAGGTCGTGCGCATGCCGCCCGCTACGACCGCACTCTACTACTCCGTCTCGTTCCTCCCGTGGAACCTCAAGCCACTCTACGGGCTCGTGTCCGACAACTTCCCACTCGCAGGCTACCACCGCAAGTCCTACATTGTGCTGTGCGAGATCGGCGCCGCTCTCTCGCTCTTCTACACTGGCGCAGTCGTCACGTCGGTCGCTGGCGCGTTCGCTGTCAAGCTCCTCGACTCGGTCTTCGAAGCGTTCGCGCAGATTATGCTCGGCGTCTTCCTCGTCGACCTCGCGAGTGGAGACGCCACTGGCGCCGCGAGCGGCCGCGTCCAGTCGCTGGCAAATGCGACCAAGAACGCAGCGTCCGTGGCGGCGCTCTTGCTCGGCATCCCCGTGTACAAGGACCAGCGCGTGTCGCCGTCGGCCGTCATCTGCTGGACGAGCGCACTCCCGCTGGTCGCCGCTGGCGTCTGCGTCGTTGGGCTCCACGAGACACGCACAGTGTCGACATTACGCTTCCCTGTGGACAGCAGACTGTCCACATGGCCAGCAGACGAGAGCGAGAGCCTCTGGGCGTCCTGGCGGGCGTTCCAGGCCGACGTTGTCCACATGTTCCACGCCTTGCGGCCCGTGCTGCCGACCATGCTCTTCTTCTTCCTCTGCAGCGCCCTCCCTGGCGACGGCGCCGTCTGGTACCAGTACACCTTCGCGCTGCTCGCTGATTCGCCCGAGTGCCTCCAGTACATGTCGCTCGCCGGCATGGTCGCCCGCTTCCTCGCGTGTCTCATGTACGCCAAGTGGTGCACTGGCCAGAACGTCCGTCGCATCTTTGTCGCGTCCACACTCTGCTCTGTGCTTGCCGGGCTCCCCCGGCTGCTGCTTGCGCCGCCGCTGCTCGCGACAACGTCGCTGCCCGTCTCGGTCTGTACGTTCAGCGCTGTCGAGTCGTTCGTGACGGCGTTCACTGCCGAGTTTGCGCTGCTCCAGCTCCTCGTGGTCGCCACGTTCTACGTCCCGGACGCCAAGGACGTCCACGGCCTGTCGTACGCGCTCTACCTGTCGTTCATGGACTTTGGCGGCGTCGTCTCGGGCGTCGTGACCGCCGGCGTCGTCTCACTCCTCGGCATTGTCGCAGATCCGGTCACGCACATCGTGAACTGGGACCGGCTCTGGGTCCTCGTGCTCCTTGGAGCCGGCAGCCAGCTCTTTGTGCTTGCGTTCCTGTGCGTGCTACCAGAGAAGGTCCGTGACGACGGGAGTGAAGGCGGCTCGGGCTTTGCTCTCGACGACGCGGGGGCCGAGAAGCAGCCGCTGTTGGACGCGGACCACAGCGAAGATGCCAGGAGCAAGTTTAGTACCACCACCTCATCGCGGGTTGTGTAGAACAGTCGTAAATGTGGTATTGGTACCAGCGGTGATACCAATATCAGTACTGGTATCATGAATCATCAAGGACAGGTATCAACCAACCAAATGCGGTTGTGGTCCCCACTAAACGAACGAACGAACGAACGCGCACGTGGCCGCTCCCGTGTCGGTCGTCGGTGGCAGCGTGCGCACCCCAACAACACGTCCGTTTATTGTTCCAATCGTTCGCCAATCGACCTGGTAAAGCAGGCGTCCGCAAGCCAAGCGGGGCAAGCTTACTCCTTCGCGGCCGCCTTGTCGGCCAGACGCTTCGCCTGCTTGCCGACAATGCGCGCGTCCGCACGCGCGACACGCAGCGTCTTGAACACGCTCGTCTCCTTGAGCTCGTCCGTGATCTTCGCCGTCGTCGACTTGACGACCGATCGCGTGATCGGGAAGAGCGCGCCCGTGTGCTGGACCGCGTTCTTCGTCTCTTCTGGCGACGCGTCGCCGTGCTTCGGCTTGTTCAGGCTCTTGCGCGGGAACACGACGAGCTTCGCCTTGTACGCCTTCAAGCGCTGGACGTTCGCCTGGAGCGACTCGACCGACTTGTTCGTGCGGCGAAAGTC
Organism: Globisporangium megalacanthum; assembly: GCA_023334115.1. Lineage (NCBI taxonomy): Eukaryota > Oomycota > Peronosporomycetes > Pythiales > Pythiaceae > Globisporangium > Globisporangium megalacanthum. The sequence continues at coordinate 11,670 of JAASGD010000635.1, forward strand.
CACGGCCACGCCGATCGACAGCGCCTGCTTGCGGTTGATACCGGCTTCCTTGAGCTCTTCGAGCGTGAAGCCCTTGCCCGCACGCACCTTCGACGCGTACTTGATCGTCGGGCAGTGCACAGCGGGGCGGAGGAGACCCGCAGCCGGACGCGGAGCCACGGCCGCAGCCTTAGCCTTGCGAGTCAGACGGCGCGACTTCTTCTTGGCCGCCTGTTACCACCAATGAGAAGTGTGTTAGACGACGGGGAGAGAGGCTGTGGGTGCTGAGTGGAGTGGTGGAGGCGAAGCATTGCGAGCGGAGCAGACGGGAGGGATAGGGAGAAGGAGAGGCGGGTTGGCTGGGAGCTGTTGATACCATCAGCGCTAGCCGTCTGCTGAGCTGTCGAGACGGTCCTGGAACCTGTTGCTGCTGGTGTCTGGATGGGGGTCTCTGTCGCTCTAAAGTTGTGAAAACGTGGCTTGGGCTGTGCGCTGGGCACCACTGCTGTTGCGGTAGGCTGTTTACGTTCGTCTGCTCTCCGTCATTCACAGCGGACCCGTGTCGCCTGTCCCTTCCCTCTCCTCGTTCTGTCGCTCGCCCTCCCGTGCCACGCACGCCTTTACAGGGACCACTCCACTACAGCACTACAGTCGACGCACCACGCTCTCAGCGTGTCAAGCGTACATACCTGGTCGAACCAAGTCTTGATGCGGCGCTGCCAGTCCTTGTGGAAGTGGCCATTCGGGATAACGTTGTTGTGCTTGACCATCTTGGATCAACTGCGCGCGCAGGAGCAGAGCGACAAGGATTTTGTATACTGTATCAGCCTCTCTCTCTCTCTCTCCCTTTTACACAGGCACTACGCAGACCACGAGCGAGCGCGCATCCATACACACCTACCTTCTCGCAAAGTTAGTCCGAAAGTTGGCGTCAATTTGGAACTTGGGCGACAACGAGCAAGAGGCGGCTCGCGCGCGAGAATTGGTGGTTCCCCAACGCCACGGAGGACCAGTCCTCTCCTTGACACGGGTTCAGTATGTCCCTGGTGAGGCCGACGCCGGACCCAGGGGTCTAGTATTCGATGTGACCCACGCGTCAAAATGTGCCTTTGTGACAGTAGTGTAGCGCTAGATTGGTATTGTATTGTAACGTTAGACAGTAAGGGCTACGACCACAAGTGTGTTAGCGAAGCCAGCTTGCCAACTGCTCGTTCATCCCCAGTTTCATCACTACGGATCCCCTCCTATCCAACAGCGCCGCACACACTCCAGGAGCACGAGCGTCTGAGCGAACGAGCTCGCATGTTCGGCTCGCAAGGTGCGTTCCTCGCCACGAAAAAGCATGCGGCGGCGTCTTGATGCGGTCTCTCGTTTTGCTCGGCTCTTGCGAGCCGCTGCTCGTCTGCGGCCGCCCTGCCACCCTCCTCCATCCTCCTCCATCTCTTTCTCATCTCTTTCTGTGCAGGTAGAGGCGGAGGCGGCGGCTTTGGCGCGCACGCCGCCGCAGGAGGCAGCAGCAGCAACCCGTTTGCACAGCCGCAAGGTGCGTCGTTACGTTTAAGTGCGAAGGGGGGAGAGAATGGAATGGAATCACTGACCACGCTCTCGCTTGTGTGTCGTGACGGACGGTACGATCAGCACCAGCGTACAACCCGTTCGGCTCTGGTGGCAGTTTCCAAGCAACGCCAGCGACCTCATTCGGCTCACAGCCGAAAGCTCAGTCGACCTCATTCGGCTTCCAGCCTCCAGCACCAGCAACCTCATTCGGCTCCCAACCTCCAGCACCAGCGTTTGGACAGAGCAGCAGCTTCGGGGGCTATGGGACCGCGTTCGCTACCAGCGCAAGAGCGACAAACCCGTTCTCCGTCGGCACATCCACTGGCGGTGCTGCAACCAGTGGGAGCACGACGTTTGGCGTCGGCGGGCGACCGAAAGGCGGTCCGCAGCCGCCGCTTCCACCGCCTGACAGCCACGGCGACGGCTTCAGCTTTGGCTTTGGAGGCGGAGGAGGAGGGATGACACAGCCGTCTACGGTCGCGACGGCGTTCGGGCAGCCAGCTGTACGCTCAAAGAAGACGCGACCACCTCGCGACCCGACGTCCACTCTCCCAGCTGCGACTGCGTTTGGAGTCCAGACTGGTATGAGCTCCCAGCCGCCTGCATTCGCCAAGCCGCAGCCTCGGAGTGGGAGTAGCATCCCAGCCACCGTGTTTGGGAACCAGCAGCCAGTGTTTGGAGGACCTCAAGCGACTGCGTTCGGGAACCCAGCGGCGGGAGCTCGCGGCGGCCAACGCCGGAAGAAAGGATCGTTCATGGACGGTGAGCTTCCCAGCGAGGAACCGAGCCGAGCCGAGGTGTCTTCAGCGTTCGTGCAGCCAGCTGCGCGTTTAAAGAAGACGCGCGTGCCGTCAGCTCCCGACAGCCTCTCGACAGCGTCGTCCAGTGGTGCGTTTACCCGCGAGAAGATGGGCTTTGGGGCTTTGGGAGCACTGCCACCGTCGCCTGCTCCGTCCCTGTCGCCGTCATTCGGGAACGAGCCGACAGAGTTCGCAGGCAAGTCGACAGTCGCTCGCGAGCGCCGCAAGAAGGCGGCGTCTGTGCTGGAGGACACGAGCAGCAGCAGCCCGAGCGACGAGCCGACGAAAGCCGAGCTCGCGTCCGCTGCGAACCTCGACGGCACGTGCGTCGACATGTGCTCGCCAGCCGAGCGTGAGCTCCACATCCGCGTGGACGAGCTGAGCGGGTTCGAGAAGTGTTTCCCAGACCAGCCAGGACGCGAGCGCGAGTTGATCATCAAGCGCTTCCAGCGCAGCTCCGCGGACCACAAGCTCGACATCCCATCGGAAGTGCGGCCGCCTGGGGTCCTGCGCCGCACGCAGCTGTACATTGAGCAGGAGATCATGGACCGTGAACGCGCGGGCGTGGACCCGCGACTGAACCCGCCGCGTGTACCAGACGTGATTGAGCTGTACAACTTTTGCTGGGACCGCTTCCGGATGATCCGGAAAGACTTTGTGCTCCAGAACTACCGTGGCGCTGGCGGTCGCGGCCACCCGATCGTGCTGGACGTGCACGAACGCGTCGCACGGTACCACATTCTGAGCGAGCACGAGCTCATTGAAGTCCCGAGCTTTGTCGCGCAGCAGAACATGGAGCAGCTCGGGCAGACGCTCAAGTCGCTGAACGAGCTCTACGACGAGAGCCGGAACGCCGGCGACGTCGGCCAGCTGAGTCCGTTCGAGCCCGAGTTCCGCGCGTACTTTATCCTGTGTGCACTCGACAATGGGCGCGGCCTTGACGTGCTCAAGTTTGTCAAGGGACTGCACAAGAGCGTCGTGGAGAGCCCGCAAGTCAAGTTCGCTATGAAAGTCTTTGTCGCCCGCCACACGAGCGACTATTTCCAGTTCTTTGCGCTCCTGCGACAAGCGACGTACCTCCAGTCGTGTCTGCTGTTTCGGTACCTCCCGAGTGTGCGCTCGAGTGCGCTCCAGCGCATGAACCGCGCGTTCCGGAACCAGCCGTACCCGCTCGTGGACTTGATGGACCTCCTCTGCTTTGATGACTTGGACCAAGCCGGTGCGATCTGCCAGCACCACGGACTCGGCCTCTCGCAGCAGGACGCAAACGACGACGACTCGATCATGGTTCACTTTGGCGGCGACACGTTCGAGACAGGTGCGTTTGGTTGTGCGTTCTTGTTGGGTGGATGGTTCACACTCGGGACCTAACACTGTCGTCTCTCGTGTGCTACTGTAGACCTCCAGCTCCGAAAGAGCAAACGCCCGCTCCCAGTACAGAGTTCGCACGTGTTTGTCGGACAGAAACAAGGGTGCGACCGTCGTTGCGAGCGTCGGTGGACGTATTGCGGAGTGTTTGGAGCTGACAAGAGCCTGCGCTACCCATTCATTCATCCAGCGAGTACTTGCGACGCGATGTTTGTCGTGGTGTGACCGAGTACTACCCAGAAGACTACCCGCCGCTGAGTCACCTCATCCAGACGCTCGAGGCGGCCGAGTGCGCAAAGCTGTACCCAACACGAGCACCGTACCAAGACGAGTACTCGTCGTTTGCAAACTACGCTGCGTACGAGCGTCCGCTGGCGCCACAGCCAGCGGCGAGCCCAGCAGCAGAGCGAACGCCACAGCGGTCGGCGCTGTCGGCGGCTGTTGACGGCTTCCAGACGCCGCTGCAGCCGACGCGGCTGCCGCCTCCAGCCGCCCCTCGACCCGAGAGGACGACGCAGCTCGAGTTGGACTCGATTGCGAAACGCAAAGCCGAGCTCGAGCGTTCGCACCAGATGGCGCTGCAGCGGATCGCTGAGCTCCAGCGTGCGAAAGAAGCGAAAGCGCTCGCTGGACAAGAGCGCCCGTCGCCATCGAGAGGCTCGAACAGCGATGCAGCTCCGACAGCCACAGTGAATGAGAGCGACGACGTGGCTCGCAAGCGAGCAGAGAAAGACGCCGAGCTGCAGCGCATGCAGCGCGAACTGGAGAGCCGACTGCGCGAACAAGAGGCGCAACGACAGCGTCTCAAGCAGCAACGGGACCTTGAAGAGCTCGAGAAGCAACGGAAAGAAGAAGAAAAAGCAGCGGAGGCGAAACGTGTGGCCGACGAAGCGGAAGCGCGCCGTCGAGCGAACGAAGCCGAGTTGCAGCGTCGCGAAGCTGAGCAGCGAGCGGAAGACGCACGACAGAGAGCGGTGGAAGCGCGCGAGCGGCAGCGACAGCAGCAGCTGGCGGACGAGCTCGCGCGTCAACGCCGTGACGCTGCAGCGGAGGCCAAGCGCCAAGCGGCACTCGCTCGCGAGCTGGCAGAGCAGAAGTGCGCGCTCCGCGTCAAGAAGCAGCGTCAGGCCGTCATGCGCCTGCGCTTCCACCTGTGGCGCAAGTACGTGCACACTAGCAAAGCGCTGCCGCCGCCTGTGAAGCTGGACGCCACGCGCTTTGTCGGCCCGTCGGCGCCGCATGTGAAGCCCAAGAGTGCGATCCAGTGGCTGTTCAAGGACGCGACCGTTGCGTCGAGTGTCGGGACGAAGCTGCGCCACCCCAGCGAAGTCATGACAGTCGACCGGAAGCGTGTCGGCGCACTGAGCGCTCGGACCACCGCGTGGTGCACGCTCGACGTGCTGTCGCTTGTCGGGCCGGCGCTGTCGGCAGCCCCGAGGTGGAAACTCGTCCTCAGCGACCTCGTTGACAACCAGCGCTCGTCGTTCGGCGTCTGGTGCGCTGCAAAGCTCGGGGTGACGGCGTCTGCGCCTGTGCGCGTGTTCCAGTCTCCTCTGAGCGACACGATCAACGCTGTCGACGCTGCAGTCTGCTGTCGCTACGTCAGTGCTGCGACAGCGGACACGTCGAACGATAGCGAGCTCCAGTCGCATCTCAGCGGCGCGTCCGCGCTGCTGCTCACGCTCTCGCTGAGCGAGATTCTCGAGACTGGCAAGCGCCAGCGCTGGCTCCGCCGGCTCGAGCGCTTGTGCACGCACCTGGCCGAGCCGAGTCGCGTCGTCGCGTCGGTCTTGCTGTTTGCGAACGTACCGCCGTCGCTGCAGTCGAAGCGAGCGGTCGACGCGGTCGAAGCGGGCGTCCGTGAGCTGCACGCGAAGACTGACGCGCTCGTAGACGTTGAGTTTGCGCTCGTGTCTGCTAGCGACAACGACATGGAGGAGAACAACAGGACAAGTGGGCACACGAGCAGCTCTGCGATGATCGCGGAGCTGACGCGAGTGCTGCAGTCACTTGCGAGGCGTTCGGTGGCGCTCTCAGGCTCGGTCGTCGTCAAGCTTGAAGAGCTGCTGGAAAGCAGCCTCGCTGCTGCTATCAACCGCTGTGCACCGACATCGTCGCCGGCCAGGATCCAAGACGCCGTGCAGACGTCGGTCCGTCGTCTTCGTGAAGACCTGGAGCGTGAGTGGGAGCGTCAAGCGAAGCGTCGAGTGGACGTTGCGATCCCAGAGCTCGAAGATGTCGTCCGTGTATCATCATCATCTACTCGCAAAGACGCAGAAGCGGAGAAAGAGTGGGACGCGGTCCTGTGTGTGCTGACCACGTTGGCGACCGAACGGGTCGACGACCTCGAAAGGACCACGCGGGTCGTTGTCGCGTACGAGGACGTGTGCAGCCACTTCTTTACCCGCCTCGCGAGCTTTGTCGACCGGCTGTTTGCGACGGCTCCGAGCGTGTCGCCACTGGCAGCGCGAGAACTCCAGCAGCTCGTGCATGCGCTCCTGGTTCCAGTGCACGAGCGCTTCGTGAGCGAGCGAAGGCCCCGTAGTCCGACCGAGTCGAGTGGGCTGGACGTGCACACTGCGGCGGCAAAGCTGCCGTGGACACGGCTCTTTGTCGAGGTGTACACTGCGTTCTTTGAGACGCTGAAGGGCTTGACTGTCTCCGTCTCGGCAGACTGGCGCTCGCAACGCCCGCGTGAAGTGCTAACGACAGCCGAGAGCGAGGGACAAGCGCGTACTGGACGAATGAATGGGCTGGCGACAACGCGAGCCGGCCGCTTGGCGCTGTCGTCTGAGGCGGCAGCTGTAGTCACGGTCAAGAGTCTCAAGCGAAGCTTTGGCGTCGCATTAGTGCCGACTGCGGAGGAGGCGGCGGTAGCGTCTACCTATAAACCGCATCTTCAGCTCCAGCTACGAAAGGGGACGAAGGACGCGGGGCTCGGATCGAGACGAGAAGACCCGCGTGTCGCAAGTCTGCGCGACGAAATCGCTCGCGAGAAGGCCGCGTCGGCGTCGTTCCAGCAGTTGCTCCGCCGCGAGATGGCTCGGTGTCGTAGTGACGAGGACGCGCCACTGTTCTGAGCACGCCAGCAGTCGCGGCGGATAGCAGACTGTACACTGCTGGCCAGGATTATAGTTCCACCCACATTTGGTGCTGTATCTCAGCCAATTTTTCGAATTGCCGATGCTGTTTAGATATGTGATTCGAGTTGATTCGGTCGACAGAACACACACACACAGCTTTCAAACAACACAGTGGGTGACATCGCTCCC
>JAASGD010000636.1:0-18641 GCA_023334115.1 Globisporangium megalacanthum
TCATGTTGCACTTTCCTTCCATCACATGAAAGAAGGCGTGATTTGGACAGTCTACGCTGAACACGGGCTTCAACCGATCAATGCTCGCTCCAGGAACGCCTGTTCAAGATTCCAGTATAATGGGGTTTTTTTAAGCATGAGGGTGGTTCTTTGAAAAGATGTCCCACTTAATGGACTTTTATCAGCTTGAAGGGGGAAACCCTTTTGAAAGGTCAAGGACTTGCAAGAAAAGTACAATGTGGGTGGACCTTCTATCCCGGGTTTTACAGTATGTGTGTAGAGGACAGTCGAACAAACGATAGAGCGGCTGCTATTCGGGCGGCCTTTGCTGCCTGAGTGTTGAGAGAGAGAGAGGATGTTTTGCTCGCACTAGGTTGGGCAGAATACCGTGGATTGCACAGCTCCGAGAGCTGGTCGTTAGGCAGGCAAGAGAGACCTGTGTCACCTTCGTTAGTTCACTCACGCTGATCGCTACGGAAAGACGCTAGTCGAACAGGCGACGATCGAAGTGGTCACAAGAAGTGTTAAACCAGCTCCTGAGTTGATGTGGCGCCAGTACTCGCTACGCTAGCACGCCCTCTCTAGCTGCTGTCACAGATGCCCACTGCGCTTCGCGAGCTCGTGTGTGTGAGGTGGTGACTCGTCTTCTCGGCCCCCAAAGCGAGTCGAGCAGAGCAATTTTCCACATCCAGCAACCGCAAAACCTGTGCTGAATGAACAGCGGCTGCTCACACATCTCTGTTCTGACTGTCTATTGATTGATACGACAGTGAAGTACCACAATACCACAAGTATCAGTACTGGTACCACAAGAGACGAGACTTGCCCACCAAGGAACACTTGCGAAGCTCTCGAACGCGACAGCTGCTGCAGACAAGTGCGAGTACGACAGCAGCAGCAGGTTATGGGAGCAGAGAGAGAGAGAAAGAGAGGAATCAGCGGCCAGCAAACAACAGACTCGAGGACCTCAATGCTGGCAGATGCATTCCTCACTTCTCAATCTGCTGCAGTCCCAACCACCCAAGCCTCCTGTCGACTCACGGACGAACCGACAATGCCAACCACGCAGCTCCGCCAGCCATCACCCATCACGCGCACGCCCAGCGTCGTGAGCACCTCGTCAAGCACGCTCGCTGGGAGCTTTCACCCGAATCGCCCCGACCGCGCCCGCGTGCTGCCGCCAAGCCACGAGCTCTGGACGCGTGCGCGCGACACGCGAGCAGCGATCGACTTTCGTGCGCTCACTGGCCTGGCAGTGAGTCAGTGGCACTGGAAAGCGAGCAACCACGGCTTTGCGCTCTTCAAGCGCCAGGTCGCAGCATCAACCGCAACCGCGTCGTCGTCGGTGACGCACGAAGTGTTGTCGACTGGCGAGATCCGGTGTAGCGTCGCGGAGCTTGTCCACATCTTGCGGCCGGAAGGCGAGAGCGAGCACAACGCTGCCATGCAAGCACTGTACCGGAAAGACTACATCCATGGCTCGAGCGTCCGTGTCGCCTCAACGACAGCGTCTCTCGATCGCGTGCGCACCGACGTGAGCCGAACGAAAGACGACGCTCGTCCGACGGACGAACAGCTTGCGGTGAAGACGAGCACGTTCGTGCGTCCGAACTTGCTCGCGAAACACGAGCAATGGTGCTACCTCGAGCACTTCCAGGCCACGAACGCAACCGACTCCAGCGCGGGGTTCACGGTCACGATCGCGTCCATGAGCGAGCGCGACGAGCAGCGCGCTGGGAAGCGCGTCGACCGCGAGCGCGTGAACGACCTCCGTGGAGTCGTTGCGGGGTACCTCGTCGAGACAGTCCCGAACGAGCGCCTCCTGCGCGTGCTCTTCTACGCACAGTCCACGCCAGCAGCTACAACGACGACTAGCGGCAGGGGTAAGAACAAGAACCGCGCGAGCGCGGCGACGACACGTGCGCGCATTGCGTTCCTCGCGAAAGGAGCGACACGGCTGCCCGAGGTCGTCCGGCGCCGTCGATTGGGCGCTCAGACGTTCGCAGACCGCCGTGCGTTCGCTGCGACCAACACACGCTGCGTGTGTTGTACCAAGAGCCTCCACATGTTCTCGAAGAAGAAGCGGTGTGCGCTCTGCGGCTACTTTGTGTGCGACAAAGACTGGTCGGTCGAGACGATTGAGACGCGAAGTGGCGCGCTCACGGCTGCGCGCGTGTGCACTCGGTGCATGGAAGCGGTCGAGTTCTGCGACTACGCGCAGCTGTCGCCCCGTGAGCTCGGGATGCCACCGCAGATTCTGCCGACACCCGACGGTCTCTTGTCGCCAACTGCGACTGTCGCGACGTTCCTCCATGACGCGCTCGCGTCAGCGTCGTCGGAATCGAAGAAAGCGTCGGTCAAGGCTGTGATCAAGCACCTTGTGACACCAGAAGACAAGGGAGCGACTCGCTCGCTCACGCTCGCCAGCAGCGAGCACGAGTACCACGCAGCGCTGGACGCGTACCTCCACGTCGAGTCGCTGCCACTCAACCAGTGCGTGCTGGCGAACGCACAAGCCCGTACGTACGGTATCAGCGTATCCGACACACCAGGGGCGCCAGACGCACCGGCACCAGCGCACCCCGTCCCTGTGAACGAAGCCGAGCGCTTGAGTGCTATCGAGCGCGAGTGTATCGATCAGATTACGAACGCAGACGAGTTCAACATCATTGCGTCGCTCGCGGCGCGGGAGCTCGAGTGCTACGCGAGCCTCGTGACTGTGATTACGGACAGCGAGCAGCTCGTGCTCGGCGCGAACCTCGCGGACTTGCAGACGCTCGAGCTCCCACGTAATCACGCGTTCTGTGCGCACACGATCTTGGACGACAAGCCGCTCGTTGTACCGCACCCCGAGGCCGACGTGCGCTTCGCGAGCTACATCCCAGTGAAACAGCTCGGTGCGCGGTTCTACTGCGGCTTCCCGATTGTCGCACGCGACAGCACTGTGGTCGGCTCGGTCTGTTGTCTTGACATGAAGAGCCACGAGCTCACGCAGGCGCAGTACGCGACGATGGTCAAGCTCGCGGATACGGCGTCGCGGGTCATGCAGCTCAAGGGGCAGGAGATTGAGACCCGCGCGAAGGCGACCAGTGCTGCTGCAGTGGCCAAGGACCACGCGGTGTACAAGCACCGCTAGCGAGATGCGACCTTCAGACCAGTCCGTCAGGAGTTGATGTGTTGGACGCTGTGGAGGTGTATACTCTGCTTTTGTGTGAAGTAGTACCAGTGCAAGTACAGCACATTCGCTGACAAACAGACGCGACAGAGAGCCGGATGTAACACAGCAGCTTGACTGCTTGACCTTCACGTGTTCCAGGCTTGACTGCAGCTGCCCGCCGATGGCTTCACGCGTAGAACTGTACCTGCACATGACCCTGCGTGTATCCAAGCTTCTGCCGCACAGCTCCTACACACTGAGCGGATAGACACCATCGAGATACAACAAGTCCAGCTGCGCGCATATCATTCGCAGCTCTTGAAGAACTGCACAGCACATTTCGAAATGAGTTTCCGCTTGACAAGGTGGATGGTAACCAGCGACGCTCTCAATAGTCAACTGCCATGAAGCCAACGTATATCTTTACAGAACGCACAGTGATATGAATGAGGAAGAGAGAGAGAGCGTTGTGGGAAGATGGTACATTACAACACAGCTGAGATGCTCTGCAGAAGAGCAACTGCAGCGAGCGCAGCTTTGCGAGTAGCAGACCTGCGAACAATGGTACCCAGGAGGTACAGGATTCCACGAGCTCGATGAAAGAGCTCGCTTACTCTGTTGGGTGGTGCATCTCGATGAAGATCGTGTAGAGGAGGCCACCGAACGGGCCGCCCACGAGCGGACCCACGATTGGGACCCAGAAGTAGTGGTCGCGCAGTGTGAACACCCGCGAGCCCCAGCCCGCGATCGATGTAAAGAGACGCGGGCCAAAGTCACGTGCCGGGTTGAGTGCGTAGCCAGAGTTCATGCCGAACGCCATGCCAATCGCGACGATGAGAAGCCCCACGGCCGCTGGAGACGTAAACTTGCTCGCTGGCTGGTTCTTCTGGTCGCCGATCGCAAAGATGCCGAGCATCAGCAGTGCCGTGCCGACCACTTCAGTCAGGAACGCGCCGCCGTTTGAGATGTTGGCGTTCGGGTACGTTGCGAACACGCCCTGTGTCGTCATGCGGTCAGGGTCGACGGCGTTGAACTGCTGGTAGTACACAACGTACACAACGAACGCGCCGAAGAACGCGCCGAGGATCTGCGACACGTAGTAGGCCGGGAGCTTGCGCCAGTCGAGGCGACCGAACACTGCAAGCGTCGTGGACACCGCCGGGTTGAAGTGCGCGCCAGACACGCCGCCTGACACGTGGATACCGAGAAACACTGCGAGACCCCAGCACAATGTGATGTGCGTGTAGTCGCCGTTCCGGTTTCCGCTGAGCACCACTTGCGCCACGACGCCGTCGCCGAACATGATCATCACGGCCGTGCCGATGAACTCGGCGAGGCACTCGCGCAGAAGCGGTGACTTGACTGCGAACTTCGAAGGTGCGCGTTTCGCCACGTACACCTCGGTCTCGTCCACCTGCACGTAGCCGTTCTCGACCTTGTCAGCGGAGTCGCGGTTGTCAATGCCCATGATGCTTGTTACTTGAGCGGAAGTGAGGGAAGCGGGATGGTTGGTGAAAAGAGGAGGGATGGAGAGACCCGAGTGCGGAGTTGGCGGCCGATTGGGGAATGAAGCAGAGCGAGGAGGTCATGTGTGCGAACTCGACTCGCCACACACACAAGTCGCTTTTCACGGCGGGAAGCAAAGGGTTTTCGGCGTCTACACTCAGTGTTTGTATGGCGATTGAAGTTCAAGATGTCGTGTCATCATCGCTGGCCTGTCTTTCACGTGGCCGAAGCGAAGGGCGGGTCACGACGACACCAGCAACAGGTCCGAGCATGCGAGATCCACCGCATACAAACTGCAAGAGGGTACGGAAAGCTGGATAATATGGTACGGTATGCACATAACGTACGAGCAAGCCATCTTCATGCAGGAGCGCATGGCCTGCTTCGCATCGCGTTGCCTTCAGCACCACACGTGCTCAGCGCGAACCCGGTTTCCCATTTTCATTGCGAGCGAGCGACGAGCTGACACCGACTCACCCAATATACGGGGGCAAAATCGGACGGCTCGTCTCTGTGTTGACCTTCGCTTTCGCAGAGGTGCATTTTCAGAACGCCGCTTACAAAAAACAATAGAAAAAAAGATGTAGCTGTAATACACAGGGCAGTCCATCGAGAGCTTTTGCTGACGCGCACCTGTTTGGCTCCTGGTTTGACTGGTGGTCTTGCCACCACCATCGGTTTGGGCTGGCTTGAAAGGCGCGATTGCTTCAGCATTCTCGTTGACTGACGTTGACAACCTCTGGTCCATTCGTTGCCTCCGCTTTATCCGCAGCTCAGTTTGGCGCGCGCAGTGCGTCGCGGTGGTGTGCTCTCTCTGCTGGCTGTTGGCTTGGTTGTGTAGCGAAGGAGGCTGGCGTAACCAAATCAAGGTGTTGCCACTCGCGCGTAGCTTACGCTCGAGCAGGCTTATCTCTGCGCGAGAACAGCCATCAGGCTCGCTGCTTGACAGGCCGCCATCAGCACAGTGATCAAGCGAGCGTGTGGTAGCCGCCCACCCCTTGATCTGTTTTTCTTCGTGTGCTCGCCTGAGCTTGGCCCACCAGCCGACTCGGTGACCAAGCGTTCAAGGCAACGCGACGCCGTCAGTTGGCGCATGCATGCTGCTGCCTGTTGCGCTGTGATACACTGTTGCTCCAAGCCCAGCAAGGTTTTGGTGCAAGACACCGGAGATGGAGACATCTCACACATCTCATGTGTGAGCACGGCTCGGTCGTTCCTGCCGCGTCACAACGCGGCGCACAAGTTGCACTTGTGGAGCGCGGAGGGAGGAGCGTCCGAGAAAAGTGTAGGTTGGGAGGTCGAGTGAGCGCGAGCACTTGTAAAGGACACCGCTTGCCTTCTTTTGCTGGCGCGCGTTCATCCTGCGTGGACTGAAGTTGCGGAGCGACAACGGATCGTGGCAAACACAAAAAGCGACACGCTTTCTGGCGCGTAATACGCAATGTGGCAGTCCGGCTGCTGTCAGCACCAGTACGTGATTCGTTCTCGCGTCCTGGTGACATGCTTGCCAAGTCCATTTCTCATGTCTGGAGTCCATGACATGGCAAGCAAGCCAAGGGTTTCGCAGAAGCAAACGTTGTTCGTTGCTCGCTTGCTTGTCAGTGCGCACACACACATCAGCGCTGGATCACACGCCTCGCATGTGTTTGAAACAGACGCTCTCTTTCTCTTCGAGGTTTAAAGCGAGGTTTGGGTGCGAGCGTACTCCATCGAGCGAGCAAACACGTCGAGTGTCCGGTTGAAGAGTGCGCTTCTCTTCGTCCGATGATACAGTATCGTGTGATTTCCACACTTGGAGTTTGTAAGCGTTCACCCATCACCCTCGATTTCACTTCGCTTTCCCTTCGCTCACCTCAGCTTTCGTCCCAGGTTATCGAGCTACGCAGATTGCCGCCTTGCTTCTCAAGACCGCGCTGACATCGAGTCGCTCAGATAACTTTGCCTCCACGTGACTCTCGCAGATGCGAGTGAGTACTCTTGTACACTGCAGCAGGGACAGTGTTGGCAAGGATAGTGTTCACTGTCGATGTACAGCTACTGTAGAAATCCGATTTCAACAGTATGAACAGCTACTGTACTGTCGAAATCCGCCATGGCGGCACCGCGCCGCCGTTGCGGTCGTCGCGCACGCCAACAACGCGTATCAGACAAAGAGCGCGAGTGAGTCAGCGGCTCGCCGATCGGAAGCGCCACTGTTTCCTGTTCGTCAGCACCGCCGTGTTTGTTGGTCGAGCTTCAGTGTGGGATCGATTGGCACCCGTGTCCGACCTTCGGCTACCGAGATCCGGGAGTCGGCGACTCGGCGCGCTATCGATGGGGAGACACAGTCTGATCGAGAGCAGCAGCACGCGACCAAGTAAGCTGGAGTGGAGGGGGGGGGTCGTCGGCCAGATACGTCGGCGAGCAAGCTGGAGAAGACGAGACGATCTGTCGCCGCAAGAAGCTGGCTCTGTGCGTGCTCGCAAATATTGAGCTCTCGCGTCGGTAGACTATCAGGACACACTATGCGCTATGGGAAAGGAGGGATACTGTAGACCAACAGCTATCTCGTAATGTGCGTTGAGTAACGCGAGCGATCTCAAGGTCCCCACTCCTGGTCGCGATGGTGCACGTGGCGTTCCAGAGCTGTTCTACGTAGTGAGACGTATGGATCGCGCTCACCACGAAACCGACAAAGGTGCTGGACCACACGCGACTTCAACAACAATCAGACCTTCCTAGTAATCGCTGCCATCCCCAGCGAGAGATCGTTGTTTGATACAGCTCGAATGCAGTTGACGCTGGAGAACTGCTTTGCACGCTATGCGACGCACTGACGCACAACGATAATTGGGCCAATTGGCGCTGCTACTCGCACGTGTGGTGAAAGATCGATAGTGATAGAGGCGCCACTGGAAACGATGGTCGCATCATTCCCGTGTCAACCGGGAGAATCGTTCGCCGCGGTTGAGTACTCGACGGCAATCGCGGTTGTGCAGAACCGAAAGTTTGCTCGTCTAACCTGAATCAGTGAGCTACCATCGCGGTGTGTGCAGTAGTACCCTGCTATCACCACGGAGCTGGTGCCAATGAACTGACAGAGCCGACGCATAAGAGAACTTGAAAGTCGGCCAGCTAACGTGCCAACAGTGTCTGCAGAGGCGTGCTCCAGATCTGTCGTATCGAGCGTTGCAATCAGAGGATCATTCGGTCGATTGGGGTGGAACAACATCAATCCCGACAATCCCGTCAGCGCTGCAGTTGCTAGCATCACATCAAATTCTCCGACGCTTGAGCTTTGCCCTCGCTCGTTTGGGTAACTGCGAGTGCTCGCTTGTGGCGAGCGTCTTGGATGTCAAGAGATCGCGAGCTCGTGATTTCAATGGCGAAGAATACACAACAGGAGGTGAAGATTTCCTGGTACTCACTGGTACTGTACAGACAAATATCCCGGGAAGCACGATCGCGACGCTGCATCGTGAGCAATGATGGAGAGGGCGAGCGGAGACAACTTTGTGGTGTAACATCAAGTAGATCTTCTACAGTACACGGCACCAAGAGCTGATCATGACAAGCTGTGGAGCCACGTGAACAGACCTTGCCGAAGCAACAGATATCACACCGACCATGCGTTACGCCTGCTACATGTGTGTCGTCACGAAAGCTTCCATCTCCGGTTGCCCAGGGTCCTTACTCAGTGTCCTGTAATGCTGAATTCGTGAGAGTGTCAAGACGCTTTGCTACTTGCGCTGAACGACCCGCACGCAGTAGCAACAACCGCGACGTTCCAGTCTGGAATGCTCAATAGCTTTCACAAGTACGAAGTAGTACGGCGTCTGCTACCTCGATCTCGATTGCGAGCTGCGGTGGCGACTCCAGTCGCCCAGTACTGTTCAAATATCGAGCAAGTGGTTGTAGTCGTACTACCAACACTGTAGATCGAACTCCTATGCCAGCAGATTACAAGTTCATCAATCAATTCTGTCTGTTCCCCAGTTCACAGCTCAATTCTATTCTGTATCCATGTTTCCGCACATAAAGTCCAATGCACAAAGTGACTGGTGGTGCTCATTTCGGCCCATTCCTCTCAAGCCAAAGCGACACATTCGTGCAAGATGGTCAAGTCGTACCTGCGCTATGAGCGCGAGACCGCGTTCGGCGTGGTCGCAGCGGCTGCAGGCAACGTGATCTTCGACCGCTCCGGGCGGCTGGCAATCGCGCCTGCGCTCAAGGACGTGGTCGTCTGGAACGTGCGCCAAGGCTCGTTCGTGCGCGCACTCCGCGGCGATGGTGGCCAAGCGACGGCGCTGGCGCTGAGCCCGGACGGCGCGCTCGTGGCTGCCGGCTACTCGACGGGTGCAGTGCGCGTCTTCCGCTTGGCCACCGGCGCACTCGAGGTCACGCTTGACGGCCACACAAGCGCTGTGGAGGCGCTGGCGTTCGGCGCTCGCGGCGGCGCCGCCGTGCTCGCGTCCGGTGCGCGCGACACGGACGTGATCGTGTGGGACCTCGTGAGCCAGACAGGGCTCTTCCGGCTCAAAGGCCACAAGGACGCGGTCACAGCGCTGCGCTTCGTTGGCGCACGCGATGCGCGGCTAGTGACTGCGTCAAAGGACTCGCTGGTCAAAGTCTGGGACCTCGACACACAACATTGTGTGCAGACATGCGTTGGCCACCGCAGCGAAGTGTGGACGCTCGACGTGAGTCCTGCAGGCGACCGCCTCGTCACAGGCGCGTCGGACAACCAGCTGCGCGTCTGGAGCGTGCGCGACAGCGAGAACGACAGCGAGGGCGACGTACTCACGCTCCTCGGCTCGATCCGCCGGCAGAGCAACGACCGCGCGGTCGGCGTCGCGTACAGCGTGCGTGGTGACCTCGTCGGCGTGCAGAGCGCAGGCAAGACGATCGAGATCTACAAGCTCCGCTCAAAGGACGGGATCCGGAAGAAGCAGCAGCGTCGGGACCAGCGCCGACGCGAGAAGGCAAAGAAGAAGCAAGCGGCCGAAGCCGCCGCAGCAGCGACGACCGCCGGCAAGAAGAAGAAACAACAGCAACAACAACAGATCCAGCAGCAGCTCCAGACTGCGCCGACGGACGCAGAGCACGACGACCTCGAGCACGAGAACGCGGCGACCGACGAGTTGGAGCTGCTGTGTGTCGTGCGGTCATCGCACAAGGTCAAGTCGTTCGCGTTCTCGCCCGACGTCGCGAAAGACGGCTCGACGTCGCTGCTCGCAGGACTCCAGAACAACAGCATTGAGACGTACACGCTCTCGCCGATGGCAGCCGACATGGACGCGCGCTGCACGAAAGCGCACGCGATCACACTGAGCGGCCACCGCTCCGACGTGCGTGTAGTCGCGATCAGCTCGGACGACCAGCTCCTGCTGTCGCTCTCGAACTCGGCTGTGAAGATCTGGAACGCGCGCTCGCTCCAGTGCATCCGGACGCTCGACGACGGCCTGAGTCTTGCGCTCTCGGCCGTGTTTGCGCCGGGTAACATGCACGTTGTCGTGGGCACGAAGACTGGCGAACTCTTGCTCTTTGACTTGAACTCGGGCGAGTGCATCTGGAAAGAAGCGAGTGCGCACAACGGCAGCGCCGTGTGGTCGATCGACGTGCGTCCAGACGGCCGTGGGATCGTCACAGGCGGTGCAGACCAGCACGTGAACTTCTGGGACTTTGAGATGCACCGGATCGACGGCTCGGACGGGCTCCGGCTCGGTCTGAGCCACGCGCGGCTGCTCAAGATGACGGACGACGTGCTCTGTGTGCGTTTCAGCAACACGAAGGACGCCAAGAAGCTCGTCGTCGCAGTCGCGCTGCTGGACTGCACCGTCAAGGTCTTCCACGACGACTCGCTCAAGTTCTTTGTGAGTCTCTACGGCCACAAGCTCCCGGTCATGTCAATGGACATCTCGTCCGACGACGCGATGATCGCAACTGCGTCGGCGGACAAGAACGTCAAGCTCTGGGGCCTCGACTTTGGCGACTGCCACAAGTCGATCTTTGCGCACCAAGACAGCATCATGTGTGTGCGGTTCGTGAAGAAGACGCACTACTTCTTCACCGCGTCGAAAGACAAGAGCATTGCGTACTGGGACGGCGACCACTTTGAGCGCATCCTCAAGATCGACCAGGAGCACTTTGGCGAAGTCTGGGGCCTCGCCGTGAGCACAGACGGGAGCTTCGTCGTGAGCTGTTCGCAGGACCGGTCGCTTGTCAAGTACGTGCGGACAGAAGACCAAGTGTTCTTGGAAGAAGAGCGTGAGAAAGAGATGGAGCAGCTCTTTGAAGACGAGTTGAGCAAGAAGAGCAGCCGGAATGCACCAACACTCGGTGGCAAAGACAAGGCTGGCGAAGACGAGGACGCGTCCGCGTCTGCAGCCAAGCGCACAATCGAGTCCGTGAAGGCTGGCGAGAGTCTCATGGAAGCGGTCGAGCTCGCGGACGCGGAGCTCACAGCGATCGCCGAGTACGAGAAGCGCAAAGCCAAGAAAGCGAAGGAAGCCGAGCTCCGCAGCCAAGCGCCTACGAGCAGCGACCCTGTGGCGGCGCTCGCACCGCGTACACCAAACATCTTGCTGCTCGGGTACTCGCCGCTCAAGTACGTGCTGAACGCACTCCGTCGCGTGCGGCCGCACGAGATGGAAGAAGCGCTGATTGTGCTCCCGTTTGAGCACGTCGAGAAGCTGATTCGGCTGCTGCTGCAGCTCATTTCGAGCCACCTCGAAGTCGAGTTTTGCTGCAACGTCCTCTTGTATCTGCTCAAGCTCCACCACACGGCGATCTGCAACCGCAAACAGCTCTTTAATGAGCTCGAGCTGCTCTGGCAGCGCTTGCGCCAGCAGCTGGTCGAGAAGAAGAACCGCATTGGCTTCAACCTCGCAGGCATGCGGTACCTCAAGCGCCAAGTGGACGAAGAACGCACGGGCTTTGTGCAGGAAATCGCAGCGGCGCCGAGCGCGTCGAAGAAGAAGCGCAAGTCCATGGCGGCGTAGTGCGCGAAGCTCCTGAGCCTCAGGGGTGCGTGTCAACTCGGTGGTGGATCGATAGGAGAGAGAATACAGTAGAGAACTTGTCGCCCACGCTGTTGTCGGACCGAAAAGAGCAAGCTCCATACTACAGTACAGTGAAGGTTACGAGGACAAGTACCCAGGTTGACCTCAGTGACCAACGGGTGCGTCTCATTCATAGTCCAGCACTGTCTTCACATCCGTTCATCCTGCAGCAACAAGAACCAAACTCCAACACGCAACACGTCGACCATTGAGCTTCTCTCGCCGAGTAAAGCTGCACTCCAACTTGGAAGTTGGAGTCTCATGCGTCAGCTGTGCTTGACCACGTCGGGCGATTGAAAAGCAGGACCGTCGGCGCGCTGCGGTGGGATTTTCATATGAAGCCTTCTCACGTACAACTCCCCGCTCGTCCGAAGATACGGACGAGACGTCGAGACGCGTGGCTTGCGAGGCTGATGATCACCGCCACTCACGCGCTCTCGCTCGACAGCATCGCTGGAGCGTGCGTATGCGGCTCATTGTCCCTCGCGGGATCACATTGTGGACCATGTGGTTGATACGGACGAGACGTCTTGCTTGCGAAGCTACGCGCCTCTTGTTCTGACATGTGAGGCTTTTTGGATTGTAAATTTTTGAAATGTTAGAAATTAGGGATCGAGAAAACGAAATTTTAGAAATAAGTGATCGAAAAAAACTTGATTTCTTCTCTATCAGATCACTAAAGCGAGGATCGAGTGCAGACAAGTCCATACAAACACTAAGATAAACTTGGGAGTGCATCGGGAGTGCATTGGGATTGCAGCGGATAGCAGCGGAGAGCCGAAGACAATTCCATACAAACGTCAACACAAACGCGGGATAGCAGCGGAGAGCTGTGTGTGTGTGTGTAGTGCGGGTCAAGAAGGCGAGTGAGTTTGAGAGCGAGTCGAAACTGGAGACTCTCGCCGAGTTGAGAGAGCGCGAGACGTGCGTGTGGTTGTTGTGGCGTGTTGTTGTTTTAGTGCTTTTAGAAATAGAGTCGCTCTGTCTTTCTCACTGTTAGAAACGGTTTACTAAATATTTAAACTTCACATCGTTTTGTAAAGTATTATACAAAGAATCCGTTTTCACATCAAAAGAAGCCTTCAGAAGGGACGGTAAGTGTTAATAACGCAGAATCGTACTTTACATAGACTATACAAATTCGGTATTTATTCCTGTTTGCACGCCCTCAGGCTCGGCGTTATTAACCAAAGCAATTTCGCGGTCAACGATTTGAAAAACAGAAAAATCGTCCTCAAAAACCAAACCAGATCGAGTCAACTTTTCGTAAAAGGGTTAGGTTTAAAAACCAGGTTTTTGCCCCTTTTTTGCGAAATGTTTTCGACGATTTTTTTCAGAAAAGCCGCGTTTGTGGACAACAGAATGCGCAGAAAGGACGACGACATCGAAACAGAAGTTTGTGTGAAATCTTACCCCACTACAAAACCCGATACAAATCGGATTTTGAAAGAAAACTTAGTATAATATATTATGACATTTTGACAATTGGAATTTCACTGACTTTTCGCACTATCAGAAATCCCTGTGTCCCATTCGAATAGAAATTTGTACCAACAAGTGCCCCATTCGACCGGTATTACCGGTTTAACACGGATACCGGTACTAGAACCCTCAACAACCAATGTGCTGTCCAGCTGGCACGAGCGAGAGCGCGTCGACGTACGCGGCGATCTCGTCCAGGTCGGCGTCGTCTTCAGGGAGACCAGCGAGCGTGCCAGCTGCGAGCTCACGCCGTGTGGGCCACACGGGGCCGCAGCCCTTGTCGGCCCCGGATAGTACGCGAGCGAGAGACAGCCCTTGTCAGGGAACTTGAGCTGAAATCCGTATGCGGGTTTCAGCTCAAGTAAGTAACGCAGGGGCCCGCCCACTCTTTTGCCGCGCCTCGAACTCGCACTTGATGCACCCGAGCCCGAGGTCGCGGATGTGGTCTGCGTCGGTCTGGAGGCTCTTGCAGCCGATTGCGCGCCCGACCATGTACTTTTGCATACTGCGCTTGTTCTCTTCCATGCGACGGATCTGGAACGTGAGCACAAAGTCGCGCAACTCGGCGAGTTCGTCCAGTTCGCTCACGTCGCGCCGTTCCGCGTAGTTGCGGTAGTGCGACTGCATGAGCGAGCGTGGGCTCGTACTACCACCTTCACCAGCAGCTGGTGGTGCGAGTGCAGTCAGCACGATCCTTCCGTCTCCACGGATCTCGAGCGCGGTCCCTGCGACTGTCGTGCGGGCCGAGAGCACGAGTACTGTCCGGTGCGGCTCTACAAACTTGCGGATCACAAAGATGCCGCTGAGACTGCGACCTGCGACCACTTCTTCAAATGCGATACTTAGGTGCGTGTCGTCTGCTGTCCGGATCAAGCGCTTGGTCTGCAGGTAGTCGTCAGTCGTCAGTCGTCAGTCATCCAATAACCAGTGAGCTGAACGAGTCCAACAACTACAGTCCACACAAGAGAACACGAGCGTACGTGCGCGTGCGGCTGGGACGCAACAAAGCTCGGCAAACAGCACTCCAAGTACGCCGTCCGCTCAATTTCTTGCCACAAGAATGCCTCGACGTGGCGCACGTCCCACGGCATCGGCGTGTTCGTCGTGAGCTCGTACGACGCGCCGCTCTCGGCGTCTTCCTCCCAGTGGCTCGTGCTGAACACGCGGTGCGTGTTCGTGGCCGCAAACACGCGCGCGACGACGTCCGACGTGCGCCAGTACAAGCGTTCGGTACGTCGCAGGAGCGCGACTGCTTCGGCCGTGCACCGCACTTCGTACTGTCCACTGTCGGTGTCGTTCGTGTTCTGCGCCTCCACTGCGTGGAGAAACGCCACGTCCTGTGCGTGTATCGTTCATATAGTGAGAAAGAGATAGACTTGAGCTATACGTACATACGTATACGCGTCCTAGTGCGGCCTTTGGACACCACAAGCGCCACAAACTAGTCACTCGCACCTCGGGTGACAGCGTGTGCGTCGTCAGGAGCTGTTCGAGCGCTTTGCGCGCCTGCAGCTGCTCCGTGAGCGCTAGTCGCAGGCGCTGGTTCTGCTGCTCCGCTTTCTGCCGCGCTTCCAGCTCTGCGAGTGCACACGTGAACCACTGGCGCATTCCGGCCCTGTCACCTCCTGTCGTGGGGTCGCAAGGGTGGTAAACGCTCTCGTCGTCCTGCTGAACGCCGCAGAACCTGCGCCACAGCGCCGCACGCGCCTCGAGCGACGCGACGTCGACGCGCAGCTGCGCGATCTCGGCGTTATGACGGAGACGGGCTTTGTGGGCCGGGCGGGCGTCCATCGCCGTCGTCCTCTTCGGCGCGGCGCTCATTTTGTGTTCTCTGTCGAATGCGGAATGAATGTCGTGGCACTGATGAATGTGATTGGTCAGAGAGAGTACCGCAGGGACTGGACATGTTGGCCGTGGAGGTTCTTGTATCAAAACTCTGCTTATACTGTCCGGTACTGTGCGTGCTGACTAGGTACTGTACTCCAGTCGGCGCGATCGTGGCGTGACGATGGCTTCGCTTGTCCACCAGCCTGGATTTTCGGTTGTCGAGCCCTCCACACCACACGTTGTGAGAGATATCTTCGTCGGTTCCTCAACTGACGTCGAGGTATACAAGTACGTGCACCAGCTCTTCTTATAAAGACCGCGCCTGAGATGCTAAGCCTGAGATGCCAGGCGCTGACGAACTACCGTGCTGCTCGACAAGCTTAGGAACTACGTATCCAGTAGAGCCACGACTGGGACCACGAACAGCGACAACCAGCACCACACATGTCCGAAAGCACCGCAAGCAGTCGGTAGTCGCGACCTCGCTATCCACTCTGTACCCACTGATCTCTCCGACGAAACCGGCAGGCGCCCGTTCAAAACTTCGCGACAACCAATCTTCCTCCTCAAACCGGCAGAAGAAGAGTCCTCCGATGGCTCAAGAACGCTTGTGCTCGACGTGCCATTCCCACTTTCACCTGCTTCCTCACACATACAATCGAGACGACCCTCTCTCACTGATAGATCAAGATGGCAGCGGACGCGCGGACGCCTGAGTGGCTCGACGAGTACCTCGCCCACGTCGACATATTCAACGCCCCACTCACGCCTCCGAGCTCACCTGTCGGCTCCGAAAGCCCTCGCTCTGACGCTTGCGACCCGAACTGCCATCACTCGCCCGATGGACACCACCACCACTTGGATGAACGCAACAGTCCACGACGCACAAACTCAGCCAACCGACGACGTACGCAGACAAAAGCACGAGCGAGAGCGACCACGAAGCAGCCACGGAAGCTCCCGCGAACCGAGATCCTCCGACTGCGAGCAGAGATCCAGGTCCTCACAGCTCGCCTCGCCCAGCTCCACGCGACCAAGTCGTGGGACCAGATTTCTCGACCACATTCGAGCCAAAACGACGACTTGCAGCGGTCCGAGGCACTGAACAGCGCACTCAAGCGCGAGGTCGCTGAGCACATTTTACTCCAGCGGTCGCTTGAAACGCTGCTCTACGACCTCACAGTGTTCAACGTAAGAGCTTGAGTGGCAGGGACCGCCACCACATCCGCGTAATCTGTACATGTAACAGTACCCTCACACTCTTAACTCCTGGCTTGGTCTAGTGATAGCAGAAGACGACTCGGACTCACTGAAGCGAAGTGGTTATGGGTGACAGACTGACATCGGAAAATGAAGTCCAGCGAACGTCTACTCCAGTACTCTCTCTCTCCGCTCGACTCGCCTCGCCTCACACAGCTGCCAACTGGAGTGGTGGACGACGTGGAGCTACAGGACCAAAAAAACCAGCAGCAGCAGCCGACCCGAACTCTTCGCTCAGCACCCGCAGCATCAGCATCTGGTGCTCGTGCATGCGCGCACTCGCACTTCGCACGACAAAGTCCTGGAGCTCACGGAGCGCCGGCGTCGCACGCGCACGCGTGGCGCGGTCGACGTACGTGCGATGGAAACGCTGAAAACGCGCTGTCGGCTGCGACCCGTCGGTGTCACCGCTGTCGGTATCGTCACTCACAACGAGCCAGCTGTCTTCGCGGAGCTGCACGTCGCGCTCGCTGCAGTGGATGCGCGTCGTGAGCACAAACACCGTCCGGTGCGGGTCCGAGAACTTGCGGACGACTGAGTCCGCCGAGTGTAATCGGACCACGCTCGTCCTGGAACGTCAGGTGCAAGTGCTTCTCGACACAGTCCGCTGTCTGGGCGATTCGCCGCTGTGTGTGAGGTAGCGAGTAAACCGGCGACAAGAGTGGGGACGAGTGAGTGAGTGAGTGAGACCACCAACCGACTGTGAGAGGCACTCAGACCGATAGTACGCACGACGAACCTGGTGGCGGTTCTCAAACTGGTGAAACTCGTGCGTCATCGTGTTCGCAGCGATCCGGCCCCACAAGAGCGTGTCGAGTGTGCGAACATCACACAGGACTGGCGTCGCCATCGCCATCTCGACCACGAGCCCCAGCGCAGGGTCCTGCGTCTCGCGTCGTTTGCTCGTGACCGTCGACGGCTGTTGCTGTGGGTTTCCTAGCTTCTCGAGCGCGAACGACGTGTTGCTGTACAAGGCCTCGACGTAGTGGTACAGCTCCATGAAGAGCTTGTAGTAGCGGTCTGGGGCTGGGAACCGGAGCTCGTTCTGGTTGCGTGCGCTTTTGGCAAACTCCTGTCATTCGAGCCAGTCACGTGAGCGTTCAGGACAGCGTGGGGTCACCGCGCCCTCTCAGCGATGCTGAGACGCGTCGTACCTGGACTGCACCCGTCTCGCCGCGTAGAATCGCACTTAGCGCGAGACGCACTCGCTCCTGTCGCGCGAGCGCTGCTCGCAGCGTCTCGTTCGTGCGCTCAGCGTGCTCGCGCTCTTGGAACTCAGCGAGTGACCGTTTTGCCCACACCGCCGCGTTCTGAGCTCGCGCGAGACGGTTCGTCGTCATGCCACCACTATTACTATCACTATCGCTGGTGGTGCTGGTAGTCAAGGCAGCGACGCGACTCGCACTGTGGCGCTACAGGAGCGCAAGTCGCGCTTCCAGTGCCCTTGTCTCTTGCTGCAGCGCCGCAATCTCTTTGCGCGGATCGCGACGGACGTAAACTTTCTTTGGCTTTTTCGGCGTTACAGTGGTGGTCTCTTGTGATGCACTGTCGTCTGCTGAAGGTGTTGGTGTCGACTGCCCGTGCGGCTTCTTCTTCTTTGGTGGCGGTTCCTCCACAGAGGAGCTCGTGTCGCTCGGGACGTCAACGTCCTCAAGTAAGAGACCGACGGGGGCGTCGAGTAGCGCGAGCGCTTCTTCGAGTGTGAAGAGCGGTTCGTGCATCGCTTCCATGAGGTACCGACAATGGAGACTACGGCCTGAACACTCCCTCGGCCCTACTTCGGTGGGTGCGAATCCGGGAATGAATGATGATTGAGCACTTCCAAAAGGTGCTCACCAAGCAGTTTTGCTACAAGTACCACCTCCAAGTATCCGACTTGATATTCGAATTGTATCATAAAGTGTGCTAAGTAACACTGAACAGGGAGCTTCAGTGCTATCGAAATGGGCAAAGCGTCTGTTGAATCTCAATCGGGTTCACCGTTTGATTCTGGCCTGGCAAAGTGCAGTGTTTTGCAATGGAGTGATGAAGTACCGGTACTGTACTGGTATGTACCTGTACCTCGGTACGAATGCAGTGATGAAGTATGTACCTCGGTTCGTTGGCACTCGAGGTGATGCACTTGTGCTGATTATTGATACACGTTGAAAGGATTCTCGAACACACTTTTACTATAAGGATACGCCCTCACTAAACGCCGAGACCATCGCATTCTGGAGCTGGGTGAAGCAAGAGCGCATCTTCGCGTTCTGGAACTTCATGAGGCACTCTTGGACTTGCGCCATCGCGCTCTCCTTTGGAAACGGAGCCCCTGTCCGCGTCTGAGGAGTTTGTCTGTACAACATCTGGAAGACGCTCTTCTTTGGGAA
>JAASGD010000637.1:0-18595 GCA_023334115.1 Globisporangium megalacanthum
CGACTGTGTGATGCCAGCGCCTGCCGCAGCAAGCACTGCGATTTCAACGTTCTCATCCTCATCACAGTGCAGGTAAGCTGTTTGTAGATGCGCCAACCGGTGCCGCCAGCCATCCGTCATCTTGGCTCTGGCGTTCGACTGCTTTGGTCCTCTTGAGTTAATAGCGAGTTTGTTTGGAGGTGCTCGTTGGGGTTGCGCGCCACACCACCAGAAATCTTCTTTACAGTGGCACTGTTTTTGGCCAAAATTCGAAACTGTAGTTTAGCATTTAGAGAGTACCGGTGGACATGCTCTCAGAGCAAGCGAGCTGTTCACGAGTGTGCTATAATCGTAATTGTTGCGCTACTTCGTCCCGTATATCGAACCATTTCTGCGCCGTTTCACTTCAACTTCCACAAGTGATCATCACTCCTCATCTTGGCACTGAGCCGATGGACGTGAGCTTCCTGGACGACGTGGTGCGCGGCAAGGACCCACTGCGTGCGCGTCTACGCCATATCGTCACGGCTGCAGAAGCTGATACTCTCGTCCCTATTTGTGTACAAATAGCGCCTGCAGCAGCAGCTGCACGACCTCGCGTACTTTGCGGCCACCCAGCGGCGCCACAACGTCCTCCCACGCGTCGACAGGTGCATTTACGCTGCGGTTCTTCTATGGACGCCATTTTTGCTGTTGCTCAAGAAACCCCTCCACACACAGTGTCCGCGTCAACCGCATTGGAAGTGTCGGACAGTATGGCGTCAGCGCGGAGCTCGTCGTACTTAAGAAGAACGTGGGTGGTTCGTGCGATGGCCTGTATTGACTGCATGGTGCCGGACGCTGTCTGCGCTTCTCACTGGCTCTTTCCTGGCAGCCTGAAAGCGCCGGCCGAGCTCTTCAGCGGATCGACATTGCGATCCGCATGTCCTCTCGGTTCCCACTCGAGCCGCCGCTGATTGCGTGCACACTCGGCGCCGAGGTCCGGAACGACTACGTAGCGCTGTCGTCTATAGCATACGAAGCGAACCAGCTCGTCGACTGACCGTGGGCGAGTCCTCTGACAAGTGATGCATGCGCTCGGTTGTCTACTGTTTGCTATAGAACCTCCCCCCTGCTCTCCAACAGGATGGACAGCTTGTCGTCCCGTGGCTCCAGCAGTGCGACTGGCCGAAAGAGTACACGCTCCCAGTGTTTGTGAGCGAGCTCTGCACAGCACTCGACGGATCGCTCGGCGACGCCGCTGGAGCAGCTGAGCCGGCTGTGCATCCTCTCCCGAGCGGAGGCCACGTCGAGCACTACGCCTCGGCTCCACAGATGCCTACACAGGCTCTCCCGAACGGTACGTGGCTTCCTTGACGCTGTAGCACGTCATAGCATGGCAACTCACCAGCGGATACTGACAGAGGGGGAGGGTCTTGGTCCGCTGCTCTCGTAGGGCTCACGCCGTCGGCACCAACTCTCTACGACGACCGGACGCTCGTGTTCAAGTGCAAGTGGCGGAACACGCAACGGAACTTCACTGCGATCATCCCGCGCACACTGGCGCAGCTCTTGTTGCTGATCCGAGAGCACTTTTCGATCGACGCGGGGCGATCACTGGTGCTCAAGGAGTACTGGAGGTCGGTGCGATTAGAGCTGTGCTGTGGTGTACTACCTCTCCTCTCTCTGTGTCTCGCAATCCGGAGCTGATTCAAGGGCTTCGTATGCACTAGTTCCCGACTAGGGACTGTCATCAGTGCCGACGAGGTGCTCCACTTGCTCTTGTCTGCTTGGATCAAGCATGGAACACAGCGTGTCTGGTCTGACCCTCTGGCTTGCTCTCGACGCCAGGATGTCGTCCGTCTCTGCGAATCCGGTCTCTCCACCGCCTACATCATTGTCGAAGATAGTGAGTCGTGTTGGCTTGCTTGTTCCGAACGGAGGGCGGACGTACGTGCTCACGATAGATTTCAAAACAGACGGCGAAGTCGCGGAGACCAAGAGCGTTGATCTGCTGGGATTGAGCACGCCGTCGCCAGTCGCGAGTGACCACTGTCTCCCTCCGGTTGTTCTCCGTTCTCTACCTGCTGCCACTCCTCCAACGCCACCGCTGCCATCCCAGCAAGCGATACCGCCGTCGCTGTTGTCTAGCGCACTGTCAGGAGGCTCGTCAGTTCGCCAGATACGAGCGACGGTGAGCTTACCATCTGTCCCAGGCCAGCAAGTGATAAAGTGCGTGTCGTCTCACAATAAGCCAATCTTCTGGTGTGTCTCCCAGGACTTCAAGGTCGTCAAGTCAATCGGAATGGGTTCGAGGTGCGTGCAGAGTGCTACGCTAGTACCCGCCCCTTGTCCTCCAACAACACGTCTCTCCTGAAGCAACCCACCTCTCTCATACTCCGCTTCAGCTGTCGCGTGTATCTGGCAAACTGGCGCGGCTCGGAAGTCGCCGTGAAAGTGTACGAGTCGACACTCGCACGTGGACGCGCACACGTTCGTTGGTGGACGACTAACGACAAACGCGAGTGCGCACCCTTTAGGTTTACTGGCGCTGATCGCCGGGCAGTCGAGAAGGAGTGTGGCAACGAAGTGGACATGATGCACCGACTTGGCTGCCACCCGTCGCTTGTGCTCTTCCTCGGCGTCTGCCCTCACCCGCTCAGTCTCGTCTTCGAATACCTCCCCTTCTCGCTCTTGTGCGTCCCACGCGTGCGTGGGCGTGCGGTCTGTCGCGACGTCGCTGGGTGACTGACCGGAATTCGTGGGTGTGGTTGAGCGTAGCGAGCTGATCAACGGCGTCCAGGAGCAAGAGCGGAAGGTCCCGCCCTTCCCGACGTCGTGGACGAAGCGCGTGACGATGATGGTGCGAGAACGAGAAGGCGAACGAGGAAACGGATCGCCTGCTTGCCCTCTGGTGTGATTGCTCGCTTGTCGACACCAACGCTGTGGTGACACCGCTACTGTCGGCGTCGTGGTAGCTCGACGTCGCGAGAGGACTGCAGTTCCTCCACTCGTTCGACATTATCCACCGGTGCGACCGACCGACCAATCGGGGGTGTGGGTGGGTGGTGGTTGGGTCCGTTCGAGCCTTGTCCTCACTCTCTTCGATCACGTGCAATGCGCGTCTTCGTTTACAGAGACCTCAAGTCGTTGTGCGTGGCCGCAGCACGACCCGACCGACACTCGTCATCCCACCAGCGTCCATGCCACCCACACACTCATACTCACGCGTTCGCTTGTGTCGTGACGACAGGAACTTGCTCGTGACGCGCGAAGGGCGGGTCAAGTTGGCAGGTGGGGGCCGCACGTCGCGTCACGTTGGGTGATAGAAATAGAGATGGTGGAGCTGGTGCTGACGACAGGGTGTCGGTGAGCAGACTTTGGAATCTCTCGCGTTGCCACGTCGGGCGACTTCATGACGGGCTGCTGCGGGACCTTCCAGTGGATGGCGCCGTGAGTGTATCGATGATAGGAAGAGGGAGAGGAGGATGAGGACGAACCCAACGTTGTGCTGATGGGCTGCTTGCTGTCCAGAGAGGTGATTGTGAGCGCGCGGTACTCGCTCTCGGCCGACATCTACAGCTTCGGCGTTATCTTGTGGGAGATCTGCGAGGCAGCCGCTCCGTTCGCAGACCTCGCGCCAGGCCGCGTCCCACTCGCCGTCGTGCAGGAGAAGAAGCGTCCGCGCCTCTCGTCGACGACGCCCCAGGTGCGCTCCATCACGTCATGATACGCACCTGCGCCACTCAATTGTATGGACGATACACCACCCACTGCTTCCGTGGCGTCTCAGGCGCTCCAGACGCTCATCCGCGCATGTTGGCAAGAGGACGCTGCGAGTCGACCGACAGCAGCAGCCACTGTACACGTTCTCCAGAGCTTCTTCCCCTCAGCGTGAGCCAGACACGCTCCGCCAGCCTCCATACACAGCCCCCAGTCACTCCCAAGCATAAGATTACTGGACGAACCAACCACCTTTACTAGCTTAGCTCCAGCCGACCGACCGACCGAACGACGCAGTGGTGCTCACCGGAAGCACGGGAGCGCCTCCACGTAGTTTTTGAGCTGCGCTTTAAAGAGCTGGCTCGTGATTTGCTTTGCGCTCGTGACGTCACTCAGTGGGTTGTTCACGACGCACTCGACGTAAATGTGCGTGTACAAGTGCCGGAGCACAGCGCTGAGGTCGCCTGTCTGTGTGTCCGTGAGCAGCACGAAGCGCAAGCCGCTCGGCGTCTCGTACTGGTGGCACGTGTACGTGTTTGTCTGGTACCGCTGCATGCCTTCCATGCGGGCCGACGCCCCGGCGTCCGACACGCCATTCGCGACTGCCGCGTCCGCCGGCGCGAGCTTGAACACGAACTCTTTGAGCGAAAAGAGGAGCCCAAAGAGCAGCCGCTTCTCCTCCTCCGGGTCCGCGTAGCTCACGGCACGCGTGGCGCTCGCGTTCCACTTTTCCTGGTACAGACACGCGCCTGTCCGCGTGTAAATGTGCAGCGAGTAGATCATCACAGCGGCAGCGATGGTGGCGATGGCGACAACAACAGGGAATGAAGATTTTGGTTGCTACTGTTTCACTCCCTTTCTTCACTATCACTCAGTTTTTCACCCAGCATTTTGCTGGTCAACGTCACTTTACAATTCTGATCTCCTCGACTTCGATGGCGACAACCACGCACGAGCCCTCACTGCCGCTCGCGGTGCGGCTCTCGGCCGCCAGTGGCCACGTAGACGCGGACGCAGTTGCACAGCTGCTGCAGACGCTGCCCAACGCTATGCTGAGCGCAATGACGGTGGATGACGGTGTGGTGGTGATCTACGGCGCGACTCACACGCACCAACAGCTCGCAGTCGCGTGTTTCGTGCACTGGACGCTGCAACGCAGTGCTGCCGACGAACTTCCACGCACGACTGTCGCAGTGTCGGTGCGTAGCGTCGCTCCTTCTATGCGCTGCGCTCGTTGCGTGACGGACGCTCGGGTTGCTGACTCAGGCTTCTCTGTCTCTCTTTCTCTCTTTCGCTCTCTCTCTCTCTCTCTCTCTCTCGTCTGCTCTATGGACGCCTGCAGACTGGCGACACTGACGCGACGCAGGAATGGCTCCCGCTTCACGATGCACTCGGTTGCGACAAGAACCAACTGGAGCCTGCCAGCCGCCTCCACGTGGTCAACGAGAGCGACTTTGTGGACCACGTGCTGGCGAAGCACGTGCAGATCGTCGACTGTCGTGCACTGAACGCGTTCCTGGGACTGGACGCGTCTTCAGAGGTCGCTGGGCACTTTGAGAGCGCGTGGAACGTGCCGTTCCAGTCGCTCTTTGCGCTTGAGAGCGACGGTTCGGCGCTTCTATCGCTGGACGAGCTGCACCAAGTGCTCACGACCGACGCTGGCGTCGACTTGAGCACGCCAGTCGCTGTGGTCTCGTCGGATGTGAGCGAAGCTGCGCTCGTCGCGACGTGTCTGCTCCTTGCTGGGCACGCGAGCGTCTCGCTCTGTCTCTCGCCGCTCACAGACGAGCTTGTCGCCAAAGCACCAACGGAGTTCACGTCTGGGATCTTCCACGCTGACCAGCTCGTGTACGCGAGCGAGACGGGCGCATTCGACTTGTCGCCGTTGGCTACTGGGAGTGGTGCGGACGAATCAGCGACCAGCGTGGACGACACGAGTGCAAAGGAGCTCACGGACGCGTATGCGGAGCGGCTGAGCGGGAAGCACCAGGCGACGAACGACATCGACAGCGACAAGGAGAGAGGCGCACGGACGCAAGAGGTGGTGTGGGTGGCCGACGGCAAGCGCTTCTTCGACATGCCGGCACCGATCACCAAAGCCGTCTTCCTGGACGCGTCGCTCGCGATCCTACACGTCGTCTCGTTCGTGCTCGCGCCGTACGGCTTCCCAGCGGCCCTCCGCGACCGGTTCTCGCTCGCAGAGGTGAAGACGCACTTTGGGTCGCTCTTCCAAGACGTGATCGAAGTGTGTTCAGACCTCGTGTACTCGCTCAAGGGCCTGAACGAAGGCGCAATGGCCATGAGCGTCCACAAGTGGGTCGAGGAGAAGCGCGACGCTGACTGCTCCGCACGCGTGCGGGAGATCAACGACCTCTGGAGCGTTCTCTACCAAGTCCCGACAGTCGTCGAAGTGCCGGACGTGCCGGACGACCACGTCGTCAGTCTCGCCTCGAAGCTCAAGCTCAAGCTCGACGCTGCTGTCCACAAGCGAGCCGCGTGGGCACTCGACGCTCCGAGTCCGAACGACAGCACAGACGACGACGCAGCCGACGCCAACGACGACGACGTCGCTCAACGAAAAGTGTCGGCAGGCTGGCAGTGCATGTACCCGGGCGTCGTGTACGCACTCGGGTTCATCCCTCGCGAGCCTGCAGGGAGCCACAAGAAGCTGAGCACACTGCAGATCAAGTCGTTGATCCAAGCGATCGCCGAGGCGACGTGGGACGTCGTTGGCGACGAGAAGCTGAGCCAGATGGAGTTCCAAGCGCTGTGCGACACTGTGACGCAGGACGACGACAAGGCTGTGATCGACGCGATCACACGGGCTGCCGAGCAGTCGCTGTACGTCGCAAAGCACTTCCTCACCCGCGCGGTCCCGAAAGACGACGGGTACGCGAGCGTCATGTCGGCGGTCCGCAGTGCTGTCGACGACGGGCACCGGCAGCTCCGGTCTAATCGCCCCGAGACCGCGCTTGCAGCGTTCGCTACGGCGTTCGCACACCTGCCCATGTTCCACAAAGACCTTGAGAAAGCCATGGTCGGCCGCGCGAACTGCCTCGTGCAGCTCCAGCAGCTCGAGCTCGCGCGTACTCAAGCAGAAGTCGCCCTCCGCTTGAACCCGTTCAGCGCAGACGCGTACGCGAGTCTCGGCCACATTGACGAACTGCAGCAAGCACGTCCGGAAGCAGCGATGCAACACTTTGTCACTGCGTTCATCCTCGACGGCTCCCGGTCGACTGAGCACGCAGAAGCGATCGACCGCGTGTCGCGCGTCGTCGGCCGCCGTGTCGCGAAAGACGTGTTCCGTCACATGGTCCAGGTACACGACCTGCCGTCGCCGTGGCTCACGCAGAGCTACTTTGACGCGTTCGAACACGACGTCGACAATGGCGCCAAGGTGCCGTTCGACATTGCCAAGCACGTCGGCGTCGCGTCCACGGCACTGGCCCCTGAGACGCTGCTCTACCGGGCAATCCACCACAAGCGCCAGCAGCAGTTCGACGACGCCCAGCGCGACATTTGCACACTGATCGAGACGACGGCCAATGCGACAGCGGACGGACTGTCGACTGACCTGCAAGCAGTGGCGCTGAACCTGCACGCGTCGTTTCTGTACGTCGCAGGTGACGTCCACGCCGCTCTCGACGCGATCGCGGCGAGTCTCGCACTCAAGCCGTCGCTCGTGAACTCGCTCGTGAAGAAGGGCGGGTTCCTCTCAGAGCTCGGCGAGATGGCGGCTGCGACCGAGTGCTTTGACGCTGCAATCGCGCTCGACCCGAACGACGCGGACGTATACTTGCACATGGGCCAGATGGAGCTCTTGGACGGCCGCTACGCGAACGCGGTGCAGACTCTGCGACGCGCCATGTCGCGCTCCGAAGCGCTCGCGGTCACGCACGTGTCGTACGGCATGGCGCTGTACAAGTGCGGGTCGATCTACCAAGCGAACGATGTGTTTGAAGACGCCGTGAAGGCGTTCCCCCACTCGCCGGAAGTGCACTTGTTCCAGGGCGAAGTGCTCGCGGACCAAGGCAACTACGCGGACGCGATGAAGCACTTTCTTGACGCGTTTGAGCTCTCGCCGGCGTGTCCGCTGCCGTTCCTGAACGCTGGACGGGTCTACGTGAGCACGAACGACCCGATGCGTGCGATCGCGCACTTTGAGCACGCGCTCGCGATTGATCCGCGGTGCAGTTCGGCGCACTTGGACATTGCGCAAGTGTTGTTCGCACAGGGCCGGACGGATGAAGCGTTTGCGCACTTTGACGCGGCGGCGGCGTGCTGTCGGTTCCTGCCCGAGGTCGAAGAGGTGTGCGCGAGCCGCGCGATGGCCAGGATGCAGCTCCAGGTGACTGAGATCCTTGGAGTGGAGCTGCGCCATATTATGCGGAGCAAGTAGGGAGAGAGAGCATGAGAGAGAGAGAAGTGGGGAGAGCAACGAATAGAGCGACCAAAGTGGACTTGCGAATACGGTGCAGTAGTACTGACTTGCACAGAGTGCATTCATGACATTGGGACTGTAGATACCCGGTATCATACCGGTACTGTAGTATACACGTCTTGACTATTTGTCAAAGAGACTTCGGCCGAATTCTTCTCAGTCCTCCAGAAGCCGACCAACAATCTTCTTGGTCGCACCAGCACGGCTGGGACGCATTTCGCTTCCCAGCAGCAGCACCACACTCTTCTTCCAAGATGTCGACGCGCGTGAATCACCCGGCGTTTTCGTACGCAGTGCTCGTGAGCTTCGCGGGCGGCGCTGGGTACGTGCTGAAGCGGCACTTGCCGTCGCTCGTGGGCGGCACTGCGCTCGGCGTGGCGTTTCTCGGCGCTGGCATGCTCGCGATCACAGACACGATCTCAGAGCACACGTTTGCGCACAGCACGTCGCTCGGCATGTCGGGCATCATCGCAGGCGTCATGGGGCGTCGTGCGCTGCTCACGGGACTCAAGGCGCCAGTAGCGCTCG
Organism: Globisporangium megalacanthum; assembly: GCA_023334115.1. Classification (NCBI taxonomy): domain Eukaryota; phylum Oomycota; class Peronosporomycetes; order Pythiales; family Pythiaceae; genus Globisporangium; species Globisporangium megalacanthum. The sequence goes on from JAASGD010000637.1 coordinate 8,651, forward strand.
CGTCCGTTGGTGCAGTGTCGATGGGCTACCACCTCCAACAGCTCGTGCACGCGCCATCGCGTCGCAAGTACGTCCCTGGCGCGGTCTATGGCGGCAGGCCGCCCGCCAGCGCGAGCAAGAGCGACTTTGTGTGAGCGTCCGCATGAGCATGAGCACTCAAGCCATCGAGTTGGACTCTCCTTTTCGTGTCACTTGTGTACAGTATACTATCTCGTAACAAGTCCAATTCCATCATTCACACTCGATTCCTTCGTCTGAAAATCGAGCAAACGCCAATACTTTCCTCAAGTCACTTTTCTTCATCAGTCACTTCGCTTCCAAGAAACGCGCGAAGAGCTCCCATCCGATCGATCGGTCCATCCATCCGCCATGTCGTCCCACCACCCGACGTACACGATGGCGGCGCTGCTCAGCGTCGGTGGCATCGCCGGCTACCTGCGCACCAAGTCCGTGCCGTCGCTTGTGGCTGGCGTGACGCTCGGCGCGGGCTTTGGGCTCGCAGGGTTCATGCTCCAGAGCGGCCACATGACGCAGGGCCACGGCGTCGCCCTCTTCGCGTCCACGATCACCATGTCCGCCATGGGCGTGCGCGCGATCCAGTCCCGCAAGCCGCTGCCGATCGCTCTCTCGTCGCTCGGCGCTGTCTCGGCCGCCTACCACGCGCAAAAGTTCACCGAGTGGATCGGCCAAGAGTAGAGAAGACGGACGTCGAGGCACCCACCACCAGTCACCCGCTGTATACTGTGTATACAGCGCGTGGACATGCTGTTGTTGTCGTCATGTATACCGGGTCAATAGAAACCTGTTCAATGGTCGTCGTTTATCATGTCCACACTTCCTCCTCCTCCTCGTTCTATCACGTCCTCTGTCTCAAGCGCTCGACGGTGTCGGCACAGACGACACACACGCAGCGAGCATGTCTTCAAACATGACGCCCGTCATGTTGCGCGTGAGGTAAATCGCGTCGGCCACACTCGGTGTGCGCTCGACACTGTCGTCACTGTCGCCCACTGCTGCGACAGCGGCGGCTGTCGGCGTTGTCGATGCACTGTCGAGCGTGTCGTCGTGGGTCACACCGGACGAGAACGAGATCTCGACCCGGAAGCGCGCTTCCGAGTCTTCTTCCAACGACGGCATCTCAAAGACCCGAATGACCACGTGGGCGAGGTAGTTGAGCTCCGAGACGCGGTCCAACGCTTGGCTCGCGTAGCTCGAGATGACTTTTGACTCGTCAAAGATGAACTTGCGCTGCGGCATAAAGTCGCTCACACTGATGCCCATGCGCTTGAGAATGTCGTTGCTGTACTTCTCTTCTTCGCGCGACAAGTCGCACTCGCCGTCTTTCCCACTGCGTCGGTGCCGGGCGCGCCACGACGGACACTGGAACCGGAGCACGTTCAGCAGCGTGTGCATGTGGCTCTCGCTCGTAAAGTACAAGCGCGTGCGCACTTGCGTCGCGGGGCTCTTGATGCGCAGCTCTTTCGCGTACGACGGGTCGAGCCGGTACCCGTGGTGCTCGACACTCGGGTCTAGGAGCCCGTCGCCGTCGTCGCCAGCTGCCCCAGAGAACGACGCGTACCCGTTCCCGCTCATGCTGCTGCCGACAGTCGTCGGCTGCTCGCCGGTTGCAGACGTCGCCATGACGGCTGCAATGTCGGCACGAATCTTGGCGCAGAGCGCTTGGGAGACGCGGATCCCGATCGACTGCTTCTCGGCAATGTCCATGCCGTACTCTTGCGGGACGTAGCAGCTCGCGAACGCTTCCGCGAGCTCGTGCAACTCGGGACCAGACCGCTGGCACACGTGCGCGTTGTGGAGCATATCGTACTTGATGCAGTCGTGCACGTCCGGGAGCTTGCTCAAGTCGTACTTGCCCGTCTTGGGCGAGTAAAAGTCGCGGTAGATCTTGTCCCAGCGCTCAAACATGAGCGACATGGTTTCGCCCATGTACAGTGGGGCCTTCTCGTCACTGGCTGTGCACACACACACATACGACAGCACCCATGTAAGCGACAGCATGCACACAAGTGGACGGACACCACACACGACAGAAGACGCACGCTTATCCTGTGCACGCTCTTGGATTTCCGTCTTGAGCTTCCGGATGAGCTCGTACAGGCGCCCGAACGACTCCATCGGGTTCTTGATCGTCTTGATCGCTTTCAGTATCGACGCCGTCTTGAGTGGCGCGATCGCCGCTGCAAACTCGTCCGTGGACGCGTACTCGCGCAGCAGCAGACTCTTGAGCTTCTCTTTCGTGAGCTGAATCTCTTCGTTCGCGTCCGCTTGGCCAGAGTGGTCGAGCATCTTGTTCGCATCTGATGCCAACCATCCAGTCAGCTCCTTCGGAACCAACCAACCAACCACACACCCACCCAACTGACAGCACCACATGACGCACCTTTCCCCAACGTCGTGACGAGACTCACGAGGATTGGCGTGAGGTCGCCTTCGAGCTCCAAGAACCCTTTCGCGAACGCCGCTGCCGTCATCTGCACGCGCCCTTCGTCCGACGTGAAGATCTTGAGGTCGTGGCGGAACGTCGAGTGGAGACGGAGCAGCCCGCCTTCTTCGACCGGGTACAGCTGGTTCCGGAACGACTTCCCGAGCTCTTCGCCTTGCTGCTTCCCAGTCTCCGTCAAGTCGCCGCCCCACTTGAGGATCATGAGGATCTCCGACCGTTCGCCGCTCGCGACAGACTGTCGCCGCGGTTTGAACTGCACTTTGCGGTTGATCCCGGCAAACTTCCAGCGCTCGAGCACGCGCTTCATCTGGAGGAGCTTCTCAAAGCTGTCGCCGCCGTCGACTTCCCACACGGCTTCTTTCAGCCCCACACCAGGTGCGTACGACTTGATCAAGCTACGCACGAGGTCCAAGAGCGCTTGCAAGTCCGCGACCGCCTTCACTTTGACTTCTTCGAGCTTGTCGCCGTTCGGACGCCGGCTCTCGTAGAACGCGACGAGGTCGGTCTCCCACACCACAGTCTTGAGCTTCTGCTTTGGCGTGCGGTCGCCGTGTCGCACGATCGCAATCACACACCGGAGCTCTTCTTTCTTCTCTTCTTCGTCGAGCGCGTGACCGCCGCTCGTGACGCTACTGACGCTCGACTCGGACGCATCCGAGCCGGAGCTCTGGCGCGTCCCCACGTCGTAGTAGCTGCTGCTTGCGCTCGGCTCCGTCGCGTACTGCGGGCACATTTGGATCGCGAGAGTCGGGCCGCCGCCACTCGCGCCAGAGCTCGAGCGCCGCTGGCGAAAGTACCGCGACCGGAGTGCTGAGACAAGGTAGTTGTGGAGAATGAGGCCACAGTCGTCGTAGTACTTCTTCGAGTTCTTCACAAAGCTCCAGCCGTTCACGTCGCACACGTATGAGTTCCCCCGCACACGGAGCAAGTCAAAGCCACAGACGGTTTGGTGGAATGCGAGGCAGACTTTGCGTGCAATCTCCTTCTCGGCCGAGTTCAAGATGACCGGGTACCGCACTTCTTTGCCCGCCGAGTCGCGCAGGACGCGGCCGTCGAGCACGGGCGACTTGCGCGCTTCTGCGTGGCCGTAGCTCGAGCCCACTGTGTACACTTTCACGTCCGTGCCTTGCGTGTTGAGGAACTCTTCGTAAATGTACGACCCGTCCCGTCGGATGCGGTTCACGTCCGGGTAGAACTCGCTCGAGCGGTCGCCGACCTTGCGGAACAAGCGCTTGCTGCCGCCGCCCGCGCTCGTGGGGTAGTAAATGTACACGTTGTGGTCCTCTGCGTCGGCTGGCTTCTCGACGAACGGCTTGTTCACGCGCACGCCGTTCACGACCACGTAATTGTCCGTCTCTTCGACGTCGTCTTGCGTGCCGGCGCAGTCGCGGTTCACGACGGCGTGCCGAGGTACTGGGATGCCGTGGCGCGTGAGCAGCGCATAGACGCGGCGGCGGTCAAAGAGCACGTGCTGCATGTGGAGGTCGTTCACGAGCACGGGGTGGACGAGTTTCACGTACTGTTCGGCTTTCTGGAGCGGGAACCCAGACGAGTAGAAGCTAATGAGCGCATCGCACACGGGCCACGCGTCGACAGGCGCGTGGAGGATCGTTGCGTCGTCAAACACGAGCAAGTCAAACTGCTTCTTCTTGCCAAGGCGCCTTAGGATCTCTTGCATCGGCTTGGAGCGCGTCTTCTTCTCCATGGCGCACACGCCGACCACGTACTTTTTCACGAGCGTAGCGCCGTCGCTCTCACCGACGTGAGCGGAATAAGGGCTCACGGGTGAGGCGAGCGAGGCCATCATGACCGCTTATAATGCTCGAGTGGATCTCAACGGAGATGGCGACGGAGGGAGAGGGCGGACCACGACGACGACCACGACGTCGCCAGCTTTACTTTTCGTGTGGTGGTGCTGCGCTTCACACAGCCAGTCTGAAAAAAGAGTGACTGACTGGACTTGAAGGAACTTCCGGGTTTTTTTTAGAGGGTGACTGGGACATTCGGATTTATTTCGAAAACGACCTATTTTCGCAGCAAAAAGAGCTCAAACGAGGTGGACGAGTGCGCCAAGCGCGAGCACGCCGCTCAAGACCGCGGTGGTTGTCGGCACAGCGGCGGATTGCGGAGCCCCCGGAGCGCCCGGCGCGGGCGTGGACACTCCTGCTGCTGGCAATGCGCTGCCGTCGAGCAGCTGGGTGAGGAACGTGGTGAGCGTGAGGCCGGCGTCGCTCACGACGCTTCCGTAGCCCTCGTCGGCCATGAACACGTGCTTCTGGCCCTCGACAAAGAACGCCAGGATGCGCGAGCTCACGGCGCGGTAGGCGTCGAGCAGCGCCAGTGCGTCCTGTCGGATTATATGCATGAATACCGGTACAGAAATGAGTTTCAGTCAGCGAAGCCCAATAAGCAGACAATGTGTGAAGTAGGTCGTGGGAAGGAACGCACCTGATAGAACTCTTCCCCAGACACGAGGTTTGTGAACGGGTACCCCGTGACGCCGTCTTTCATGAGTTGGTAAAAGAGCCGCTGGATACTGTCGAACTTGCTATTGAGAAAGACCCAGTCACTGAACGGGACCTGCTCGAGGAGCGCCGTCATGAGCTGCTTCGTGCTCATGGTCTTGGCCTTGCACGCCGCAGTGACGTCGGCCGGGATCTTGAGGTCGACGTCACATGCGCCATAGAAGTCGATGACAACCCCCGCCGGCCGTGTCTCTTCTGGAAAGACACCGACGTAGCTGTCGCCGATAATCGAGTACCGCGTCGTCGATGCGGCCGTGATGTTCCACATGTCGGCGACGAGCACACTGAGCGCCTGGGCGGCGAGCGAGCCGGCACTCCCGCCGCCAATAACCAAGTGTGATGGGTTTGGATAGTTCGCGAGGGCCCATTTGAGCGCCGAGAGCGAGTTCTCGTACCCGACCATGTGCGTCGACTGGTTCTGCTGGCGACACAGCGGCTGGTCCAAGAACGACGCAAACACGCTGTCGTTCCCAGGCACGAGCGTGTTGCCGACGTGCAAGTCGCCCGTACAGTACGGTACGTGCACAATGTTCCAGTCCCGGAAGACGTTGTCCGGGTTCGACCGGTTGAACACGCCCGTGCTGTACGCGTCTGCGTTCGGGTTGAACGTCCGCGACGACCCGAGCGAGCACTGGATCGAGAAGCTGCACGTGTCGGCGTCGATGCAGGCGCCACCGCCTTGGAAAATCAAGAGCACTTTCGCCTTCTCTTGCTGTTGGTTTGGGAAGACTTGGAAAAAGAACGTCTTGTTCGTGCTGTAGTTGCCGCTCGGGTGCGAGAAGTCATCGAACGCACAGCGGGTCTTGCCGCCCGGGTAGATTAGGACGCTCCCGTCGAGCGCCGATGGTCTGATACTGTCAACCGCGCACTGGTTCGCATCCGTGAGCGTACACACCTCGTCACCTGGACGGAAGGCGTCAGCGGTGCTGGTGCTGAGCGCACAGAGGAGCGCTGCGACTGCAGCGAAGGCGGCGCTGGGCTTCCACATCGCGAGAGGTGACGACAGCAAACTCGCAGGAAGAAGGAGGTCGTGGCGAGCGCGAGGCGGCCGAACGCGGAGTGCGCTGAATTCACGCAGACGAGGGAACGTGACCCGGTCGAACGAACTTCCACCTCCTTTCTCTGCACAAACATCACGTCGTGCCACTCTTTTGCGATTGGGAAACCGGAATCGAAAGCCGGTTGAAGTGGACACGAGTCCATCGATCGATCGATTCGATTTGATTCGACTCGATCGGCGTCGCAGAAGACCTCCTTCACGAAAAACGAGAGCGATCACGCGGATTGCGCTCTCACGTGAAGAGACACACGACCGTGGAGAATGAATGAACAGCTTTGTTACATCGCACTCTGCCAACGGCGTCCGCTGCATCTCGTCTCGAGCTTGGTTGGCAAGAGGCAAACCGAACGACTGGCTGGCTGGCTAGCCCACAGCTCCAACAAGCCTCCGCTTCATACAAAAAAGCTCACTCGCTCTCACTCCCTCTCGTCTCAACCGGGTAAGGCTAGCTGAGCAGTAGATACACCTGCGTGCCAGGTGTCGTCGTCCTTGCCGAACGCTTCTTAACAAACCGGACGGACCGACGGGGCCGGGACCGGGCTCGACGATGGAGCCGGAACCGGGCTCGAGGACGGGACCACGGGTGCCGATGTCGGTGCCGCCGACGGGCTGCCGCTCGACGAGAGCCACGAGCTCAAGTACTCGCCAAGCTTCTCACCCGCGTCGCTCACAGTGCTCGCGTAGCCCTCGTTAAACGTAAACACGTGCTTCTCGCCTTCGACAAAGTACGTCGAGATGCGCGAGCTCACGGCGCGGTACGCAGTGATCATCGTGGTCGCTTGCTGAGAAGAGAGAAGATGGAATAGGGTGAGTGAGGCCATTGTGCTAGCTACACAACTCATCAGTTAGGAGTGGACTGGACGCACCTTGAAGAACTCGTCCGCCGACACAATGTTCGCGAACGGGTACCCGAGGATCCCGTCGTGCATGAGCTGGTAGAACGTGCGCTGCGTGCGGTCCGACTTGCTGTCGATGAAGAGCCACTCGGAGAACGGCATCTGCGCCATGAGCGACGACATGAGCTGCGTGGTCGTCATCGTCTTGGCCTTGCACCCTGCGACGACGTCTGCTGGTGCCTTGAGGTCGACGTCACAGATGCCAAAGTAGTCGAGCGTCGCACCAGCAGGCTTGACGTCTTCCGGGAACGCGCCAAAGTAGCTGTCAGCGAGCACCGAGTAGCGGATTCCAGCGTCCTTCACCTTCCACATATCAGCGACAAGCGCACTGAGTGCCTGTGCGGCGAGCGACCCGGCACTCGCACCGCCAATCACGAGGTGCTCGGGGTTCGGGTAGTTCGCGAGCGCCCACTTGAGCGCCGACTGCGAGTTCTCGTACCCCGACATGTGCGTCTTCATCTTCTGGTTGAGACACTGTGGCTGGCTCAAGAACGACGCGAAGAGACTGTCGGGCAGGTCGAGCACTTTGTCGCCTGCGTGCAGGTCGCCCGTGCAGTACGGCACGTGGACGACGTCCCAGTCCTTGAACACGTTGTCTGGGTTCGTCCGGTTGAGAATGCCCGTGCTGTACGCGCTCGCAGCCGTCGTGAACGTGCTCGACTTGCCGAGCGAGCACTGGATCGAGAAGCTGCAAGTGTCGGCGTCTGTGCACCCGCCACCGCCTTGGAAGTAGAGCAGGACCTTCTTCTTTGGCTGCGGCGCTGGGTTCGGGAAGACCTGGAAGAAGTACGTCTTGTTGCTCTTGAAGTTCCCACTCGGGTCCGTGAAGTCGTCGAACGCACAGCGGGTCTTGCCGCCCGGGTAGATCAGGACGCTCCCGTCGCGCGCCGACGGCTTGATGCTGTCGACTGCGCACTGGTTCGCACTGCTGAGCGTGCAGACTTCATCGCCTGGACGGTAGGCGTCGGCATTGTTGGCGCTGAAGGCGACGAGGAGCGCCGTGAGCATCGCGACACTGGACTTCCACATCTCGGGCGGGAGGGCGGCGGAAGTAGCTTGGAGTCTCGAACGGGTGGGTGGCGGCGAGTTCCGAAGTGAGACGTTCGAAAAGAGAAGGGGGCGGTCTCACCGTTCTCGTTCGGATCGCGAAGAGCGAGAGCGAGAGCGGTCAGTGTGCGTCTCGTGTGTTCGGATCGCGAAGAGCGAGAGCGAGAGCGGTCAGTGTGCGTCTCGTGTGTTCGCCGAAGCGGCTATGTACAGCAAGCTGTTGAACATCGAGAGACACGACTTGTGAGACCGATGAATTCCGGCGCAGACGGAAGGGTGGCTTGGGTGAAGAAGACTTACTTGACAAGGTGTTGGTGGCAAGGTGCTGGCGAGATGCCCAGAGCTCGCATCGACTGAAAGAGCCAAGCATGAGCACGCGAGGTTGATCCGTACATTTGGCACGGAGTCAACGAACTCAAGGGACATTTTGACATCGTGCGTTTGACACTTTTTGCTCCCCCGAGATAATTTATTTGAAATGAGAAATGATTGGATGAAATTGAGTGAAACATCACGAATGTATTGCACATCCCCATTTTCGAAAAAATCAACTACAGATTCGGACGTATTGATATGACAGACAAAAAGTTATGACGCCGAGGTTTTCTACTGTAAAACCAGGGATAGTGGGGTCCACCTGATCCGCACTTTTCATACTCGTGTTCGACCTTGTAAAACTTATTCCTCGCTAAAGCTGATCTGACCGATAACAGGCACGACACACATCGCTCAAACGAGATGGAATAGCTGGGAAGAGCAAACATGAGCATTCGTCCCACCAACACATTCACTGTCGCAAGCCTTGGGACGTGCAGCGGAGAGGTTGCAACAGCGGGACCGGGTAGAACCACTTAACAACCTTCCAGCATGTGTGACACCAGGTGAGCAGGTGCAAGCGTTGCGTATGAGAGAGAGAGCAAGAAGTTGGCATAAGCGGGCTTTGTCTCTTAGCTGCTAACGTTGTTCGTGGTCGCAGCACGCAGCAGGTCGACAACTGCTCGCCCGTTTTCCCAATGCGATTCACGCCGTCTGTAGCGCTAGCTCGTGATGGTCTCGGACGACGAAGCTTGAGGGAAGGCGATGCGGGGGACCACGTGATCCTGGCAGTCGACCACAGCCATGATAACGACAAGAGCGGTGGTCGTCACGTCCAAGCGCTCCTTCCTTTTCGAGTGAGTATTGTACGGCGCGAATCGTTGAGTTGCAGCCGAAGGAGAGGCGAGCTTGACCGCAATTGAGCGTGACGTGTCTAACGTGAAGTGCACACAGGACATGCGTGAAGAGTAAGTTCTGAGCCGCGGCGTGAGACGCCGATGCGAGATGCCGCAGGCTGCAGTGGTGAGCCGATGCGTCGCTGATCTTATCGAGCGCTATGCAGGAGCGGTCGCGATCGCGTTTGCGTTGCAGAGCATTGGGTGGGCTGCGTCATCGGACGCTCATCCACCCTTCCACACAAGCGGCAAGCTGACGTTCGTGAATGACGTGGGGAAGGTCGGCCTTACGTGCCATCAGGTGCTGCAACGTGTAGAACGGATGCAAGTGCGCCTGTGGTCAGTACCAGCATCGTGTCGACCGCTACAATGGCTGTCGACGGCGACGCAAGCAGCGACGATTAAGTGAGGAGAACACAGGACAGCGAGCTCGATCTAGCCACGACAATGTGATATAGCGACCTGGGGGCGGCTCAACTGCCAGACCGGAGTGCGCTCGCGACTGGGGGCCTCAGCTCTGTTCTCTCGCAAGTCTGTCCCAGCCGCGAATGCTCAGTCGCCCAGCCAAGGGATCTTTGTTGCCAAGGCGGTCCCAGCCAGAGTTCGGTGAGAGACTCCCGGGTCCAACCGTCCGTTCGACAGCCGGCGACCCGGCGACAGTGGGACCCGGCGCGCCAGAGACCAGGCGACGGGCGGCTGACGACACTCGGGTTTAAAGCCGACCGCCAACCGACAGGGATCA